>JALPQI010018222.1:0-27344 GCA_025490895.1 Thaumatotibia leucotreta
ATTCCGACTTGTCTTAAGTCTTCAGTTATTCTCTCTGTATCTTTTGTGAAGTAAAGACAACAGGCACAAGTAATAAAATATTATCTGTTCAATTGTGTTTATTCATGCAGTGAATAATTCAATTCACCCAATATTGGATTTATCGATTTGAGTGATCCACAATGATTATCAGTATACGCTTAACTCGGGGTAAGTTTTATCAATTTAGGACCAGCAATATAATTAAATGGTTAAACTTACGTGTATTTTAGTCAATAGGCGCTACATGTTTCGGAGACCCTAGGTCTCCATTATCAAGCACTGATTATACCTATCGTGTAAATATTTGAAAACTCTGAAATCATTCAGTTTTTAGTATTTTCTATATAAAAAAAACCCGCATACTAGTGTATGGGCTTGTGCATAAATCACGCGAGGTCCTATAGGGGAAGGGGGTCCACGAAAAAAATCAACATCAAAAAGTAGCCGAAAAAACTTCGCATGATTTATGCATGAGCCCTACATGATAAAGATATTACAGATCATTGCCTTTCGAAAACCTATTTTAAAGGTGAAAACTATGGCTTGATAGGAATATTATAATTTGTTTTTTCTCCGTAATGCAGGTACGGCATCCTCGGTGCTGGTGGTACTTCTAGCGGCTACGTTGATACCAACCGGAGTATACTTAGAGTTCGTCACTTGGAATAACTGTAAGACCCTGGACTTAAAATACCAGAGAGTGGTCACCACCCCGTTAGACATCAATGCCACCAGTTTAGACATATCTTATTGCCACCTAAAAGAAATAAAACAAAGTCACTTTGACGGACTCCCAAACGTGGAAGTTATGTGGTTAAATATAAACGATATTACACAAATAGACCCATCTGCATTTAAACCAGTCCCGAAATTAGATCACCTGTATTTATCAAGCAACAAATTGAGCAATTTGCCGGTTTTCAGCGCGCATACATTACCTAGTTTGACCATTTTACATTTAGACGATAACCTACTCACAGGTATATATGATCCAGGAACTTTCTCTGCCGCCATAAAATTATCGGAACTGAAATTATCAAAAAACAAAATTGAATACTTGCACCCAGAATTATTTAAACCTTTAGCAGAATTGTCCTTTTTGGATATAAGTGATAATAAAATTACGACTTTATCTGAGACTATGTTCGCGACAAATAACAAGCTGCGTTGGTTGTGGATACGTGGCAACAATGTGGCACAATTGCCGACGAACTTTGCATCAGCGCTCAAAAATCATCCACATTTTGAAGGATTTTCCTTCTACAATAATCCCTGGCAATGCGAGTGTCTTCTCGAGTTGATAGCCGGCTTAAAGAGAGCGGGATTGTTTAATTCTAAAACAGAAATAACCAAGCACGGTCATCTAGTGCAACATTACAATGGGGAGCGATCGGAGTGCGTTTTTTCCGGTTTTGTACCAGCACCAGAGATAAGATATAAATTACTACGTAATATACAATGCGCTCGCTAATAAGGTTGAATGACACAAATGACACGTTTAATTACGCTTCGAAATTATTACAACTGTCTATACAGGACAAGAAATTGTGATCCAAAATAAACTTTTTGCGGCATTCATTCCTAGCAAGCTGGAAATACCTAGAAAGTTTTAATACATATCTTCATTTAATCCTAAATGTCTGAATTACGAATTGGCACAATACCAGGACTTGAGATTTACTTTTCAAAGCCAAGTAACAGTACAAGTTATCGTAAATTTTTAGTTTTTTTACTTTTAGCTCGAAAACGGTATATTGGATGGAATTTATGAGGTAAATATTCAAGAGAATTAAATTTTGCAGTTCAGCCTAAATTTAAAAACTTATTCCAGGAAATAATCTCATGTCCTCCTAATTGTCTCTCTCCTCAGGCAGGGTACCTATATCACTGGCGCGGTTACATTCTTATAAGTAGTTATATTTTGTATGTAATCATTGTTTTAATGTGTGCTTCTATTAAATTCGTATCATCACATTTTAGCTGTTTACCTCCACTGTCAAGGTTTATGAATTAAGTGTTATCTTTTTGAACTAAGATGCAATAAATGATTATATGTGTGTCTGTTGTTGTTGTATAAAACTTTAATTTCTCTTTAAGAGGAAATGGAAGCTGGAATCATTTAGAAAAATTTTTATTTGAATAAACGTTTGCTGTGCTTAGCACGGCCTCGAGCTTTTTAAGATCTAAGAAAGGGACAACTGCAGTTTCATCTATAATACCTGCGAAAATTGGTTAAAACAGGGTTTTCGTCGTCCCCTGTTTCGTCGGCCAAAAATAAACAAATATAAAAAAAATAGAAAGGTTAAGTTATATGGTTATGTTTTTTTTGTTAATTACAAGAAATATTGATGAGTGTCTGAAAACATTTAAAATTTGTCTATTTTCGTAGTTTTTAAGGCTTCTAGTTTTGTTAACAAAACAATAGCAAAAAAACACAACATCGATATGGGCAAAGTAAATACTGTAGGTATAAAATTTTCAGGTAGGAAACGGGAATACGTTTGTATAGAAAAAGGCAGCTTCCATTTCCTCTTAATGTGATTACTTTCATAATACCTATCCGCAACAACCTTATTGCTATTACCCTGGCGCTATACACACACACCGAGATACTTATTTATGATTATATTTATTATTTATTTGGTAGCACTAACAGTGGCCTATCCTACAAAGGGAGGCATATTTTATTTACCTGCCTAAAACATAACTTCTTCTGTTGATTTGCCAAATTATGCTCGTTGCGTCGTATTAACTCCAAATTAAAGTATAATCACTAAGTGAATAAGAAATAAAGTATATCATAGTGTGTTTAGGTGATTCTGAATTTAAAACGTCGTGGATAATTCCGGATTTTTCATGTGATGAAACTAAAAGTGATCCTTTTAGGTCCTTGGCATACTCAGTATACTTACCTATAATTATATAATCAATCAGTAACATCATAGCTCGTTTGGGTTGTTGTTGAGGGTCTGAAATAACCGACACCCACGTGTGTAACTAAAATATTCTCGTTATTTAATTTACTACGGTAAGAACACATTTTTACAGATTGTTAATGTTCTAAATAGTAGGGTATCTACAAAAATTGTACACTATGTGAAAACTTACAAAATAACGTTTAATTTACAATTAACAGAGATAATCAATTTCAACAAAGTTTAAGTTAAGCTTTTTTTTCCTGATTAAACTTAAAACTAATTAGTATTTACATTATATATTATCTACTTATTTACAACGTCATGTATTTTTAGAAGGTATTATTTCGAATCAATGTTCATCAAGAACGATACAGAGCTACTAAGTTTGCATTGTTATTACTAAATTTAAGGCAACTTCGACGAGCGTCGACATATCACAACGTATACGTATCCACTGAAGACTTTTTGATTAATTTGTTCACTTATCGCACACTTAAGGTGCAATGGACTGCCACTTTTGTCATGCTTTCGAATTATCCTAATCGTATTTTATACTAAATCAAATGGAAAACGCAATGGAAGACGGCGTTCCCTGTCTCCACCTACAACAAGTACAGGATATTATCACAAGAATAATCTAACAATACCACAAAATCACATTGCTTAACATTAAATTGTTCCCAATTATTTTAAGAAAATTATTCGACGTAGAACAAAATAGAAGAAAAACAAAATAAATCAGGTATAACAAAAGGTAACGTTCGAAAGGATATTAAAGCAATTTTTACATTATAATTACGTTATGAACAACACGTTGGTAACTTTAGTTTTCATCGAAGTACAATTACTTTAAAAATAATAAGTTTTCATGCAAATTATGCATCGTGCATTGGTTAACAGGGCACCATTTAGAAAATGCTTAACAGTAGGAGTCACGGCCAGATTAAAACGGCGCTTACTGGCAATATCGTGACCTACCAACACCGTTTACAATAAAAACATCGAAATTACTTTCAATTAGACATAACTACGTATTTTCGTTACGTAGAAATAGTAAACGTACAAAAAATGAGTATTTTTAGAATACAGAATGTATTATTTTACAACGGAAAACCAGCGTTGATCAGCTCTTAAACATATTTATGGAGGGTGAAAAACCTGTGAAGTTAAAATTATTGTCATTTCTGATGTGTAAAAAGAACCTAAAATACTGGTCAGACTTCTAAAAGCGGTAGACAAAATAACGAAGAACTATAAAGGAATAAGTATTCACTATAACAAAACAGTTTTAATATCAACTGGCCACGAATGTGTTCGATAAGAAGCGTACATAATTAACGCAATAAGGATAAAATACCTATTGTTACATTAAATTACTCATTTGGAAATATTGCCTGATAAGCTTCAATTACGCTAAAGAAGTAAAAATAATAAAAAATAGAAAGATATTCAAGCTTAGTATAAAAGGCCGTAGTGGAAATACGGAAATGTTCGTAAGGAATAAAGTTAGTAACAATACTTCTTGAGATTATTCAATTGGTACCTATACCTTAAGTATAACAAATCAAAATCATTTCAGGTCCCTTTAATTTCTCTTAATTGGGTATATTACGGGCAAATACCATTTTTTTAAGAGATTAATATTTTAGTTAGAGAAATTGTGCGTTTTCCACTTTGTAAATTTGGCTCAAGTATCCGAAATTTATACATATAAAAAAGGATTTTGCCCGTAACATCGACGCCAAAAGATCTAATGCTTCACAAATCTTTGGTGCTCATCCACATAGCAAATAATCGGCACAAACGAATAGAAGGATACGGCATTATACAAAAATATAATTAATACGAACACATTTTTCTTCTACTTTAGAAATTATACATAAATGGTAATATCTAATGTTGAGATTGTAAGATGTCGTTAAAAAGCTGCGAAATGCCAAGTCAGATGCATTCATTGGAACTCGTGGTGAACAGTTTTACAGGAGGGATACCAGATCAAGTTATTAGAATTACGTATATTATAAATGTTTTGGTGTTAAACCTACATTTTATTAAAGGCGCCGGATATATATTTTCGTTCAATACCTACTCAGGTACAAAATATTCCGATAAAGTGAGTAACCTTGACTCTGATTGACTAATTCTTAGTTCCAATTCTGACTAGAATCATTGACCGGCGGAGCGGCAGTGACGACGTCATCGAGTCAATGATAAACACTTTCCAAAGTCACCAGTCGTCTCTTCGATTACAGATTTAAATTAGGAGGTAGTTCACGTTACTTTAGGCCTTTCACACTTCGCAACTTTCCGTTGACATACGTGTCTATTTTCTATTCTTAAGAAATTAATGTGTCGGTGGCTTTTAAATAACTTTACTCTAATGAAATACATCTTTCAAATAAATACTATCTCGGAAGGTATTGGTCCCGGTTTATAATTTTTAAACAAATTATAAAATGTTGGACCCATGCGGCAAACATGTGATTTTTTTATACATTTATACCAGCATCACACCCGCAGCGAGCTCCTGCGAATGCTTCACGAGTATCGCTCTACGACATCACATGTCTTACTTACACCTATAATTATAACCTTCTTAAACACATATCACAATTGATCTCTCGAGTCGAGAAAAAGTTTTAAAGTCCATGGGTACGCGCAAGCCCGCGTCACGCGGGCGTGCGTCATTCGTGCAGGTTTTTGCTGAGAAGCAAGCTGTTGTGCGGGCCCGACAAGTGCCTGATTAGTTCCGGCAACGCTTCGAACGTTAGCTGACAGAAACAGCAGTTGAACCTTCCGGGCGTGTTGGTCCGCCCGTCGTTATCGCTCGACGATATCACGTTGCGATGGACCGAACACAAGTGCTTCAACAGGTGCGCTTTCTGCTTGAACATAGCTACACAGAGCCGGCAGGCGAAAGGTTTCTCGCCGGTATGGACTCGGAGATGAGTCTTGAGATTCCACGACATACCGAATTGTTTGCCGCAATACTCGCAGCGGTACTCCCGAACTGGCGCTTGTTTGCTGGAGCCCTGTTCGTGCTCCGTGGAGGGAGGATCTTCTCCGCCCATCTGAGGCTGACATAGCCAGGGCCCCCACGATCCTGCGCTGGGAGGCCGGTATTTCAGGGCATCGTCGTGCGCCGCTGCGGGAGGCGTCACGCTCCTTTCGGGAAGGTAGGGTGGCGCGGATGCGCTAAGTGGGTGCAAGGCACCGAGACGAGCGCCGGCTGCCACCGCAGCCACGCTGCCCGGACCTTGTGTATACCGCAGATGCGCCATCTCTTCTAAGTAACTTGGTGGAAATGAGACGAAGGGAGGGTTTTGAGAGGGAGAGTTGTGGAAGCCGGGTCGTCTTTTTCGATGAGGTGTTACAACGTAATTTTCCGGTGAAGTTTGCACAAGAGAAATAAGATCTGCGTCGGGAGGTTTAAGGTGCGCGTAATCTTCTAGTTTGACAGTCCGTAAGTCGAGCTCTGGCGGTTCTATATAATGCGACTTTCTCTTCGCCCTCTCAATCCCTCGTCCTAATCGATCACTAAGTAATTGTCTTCTGTACATGGTTTCAGGCGGTGGATCTTCTTGGCTGGATGAAGTAGATCTTCTTCTGTTTACATTCTGAAATATATAAAATAGCAGTTTAGTAAGATATGTAAAAATATGCAAGGCTAATAAGTGAGTGTATTTCCGTTGCCATTCAATAATTATTTTTTTAACTGTTTAATTGAATCACAACTGAAATCCTTAAAATTTCATATTTAGCATAATTCGGTGCATGGCGTGAAGAACTTGATAACACGAGATATTTTGGTAAAGGAAAATAAATTGTATTTATGACAGATTGAAGTTCAAACTTTAACTATTCATCTCGAGTTATCAAGTTCTTCACGACCTGCACCAAATTATCTCTAAGGGTTTATGAGTGTTATTTATTCCTTATTAAGTAGTAATGATTTGAATTAAGTGCAAAACGTGTAATGTAGCGTTTTGATAAAGTTTGTATTGTATCCATAGAAAAGCTCGCGATGATTTCAAGAAATGATAACTACCTTCGCCGCGACTGTTTCCACATCCACGTCCTGTGAGTCTTCGTGTTCACTGCCTGCGTTCTCCGCAGTCCTGGCCACGGACAGGTTGACCGGATTGGACGAGCTCCGCCGCCGCCCCGCCAGCCGTCCGCACTCCTTATCCTCCTGCTCTTCCTCATCCCTTTCATCATTACTACTCGAGTTCTCTTTCTTTATACTTAATTCTTCTTTGTCTTTGCTGAAGCCCGCGCTTGGTGTTACCCGATCGCTTTCTGAATGGGAAGAGCCTGAAGGTGCGTCGTGTTTGCTGCTTTCATTGCTGTTAATATCCGTTTTGAGGGTTTTCGCTTTTTGTCTGTCGCAGGATCTGTTTCTTTCTTCTGCTTGCTGTCGTTCCTTTGTTGATTTCCAAACGTCTGACTTGATTTCTAGGAGCTCGAACAGTTCTTGCATGTCGTCGATTTCTCCGGACTGGAAAGTTAAAAGTTGTTTATTAGTTTCAGAACCATAAATAAGTAATTATTTATTATTTTCATCTGCTGAGGAAAACTTTTAGCAAAATGGTTTTATTGGTACATACGTTTAAGAGTCCTAATGTATTTTAAGAATAAAATTTTCTAAAATACTTTTCTAATTTGTTTCTTCATACTGTTTCTTAATATCAGTATCTTAATATCAGTATTAGCCGAAATAATAAATGTGAGACAAAGGGAATCGTCTAACTATATACCTGATAATGAGATTGGATTCTCCCTCATTCTAACCCAAGTTGATCTGAAATTATCAGGTTTTTATCTGTTACATTATAGCCCAAAAAGGGAATTAGACGGATACTTACCTCAATGTAAGCCTGGCCGCTGTAGAGGAACACGAGGAGATGCCGCATCAGCGTGCTGCTGATGCCGGACATGTGGATGGTGACGGGGCTCTCCGTCGATGGCGTGTCATCGAGGATTTTTCTGGAACCGAAAAGTTTGTCATTAGTAGCTGCAGTAGGAAACTACAGGAACATAAAGTAGCCTTAAATCACGTTAAGCAATGAGTCAACATTGTCCGACCATTTTGCAGGCCATGGTATATTCGGACTAGCATTTCTCCTTTTCTTTTCGTCGTTCCCAATTCCAGATAGTAGATCTTTCTTTGTTAGAAAACATTAATTATACATATTGAAGAATTCTGATATCAGTCGGTACATGGACAGCTATCTATACCAGACAGCGTTAGACTTAAGAATAGGTATCGAAGCAACATTTATAAGACCTTCTGTGTCTTCAAAATATATCAAATATTGCTTTGCCAAATTACCGTCACAAATGCAAACACGCCTTGCATTATTACCACACTTAATTGAACAAGTGAATATTCTAAATGTCTCTAGTTTGTGCGGGTTTTGCCTCCAGGGCCGCTGGAATCTTGGCCTAGTTTGTGGCTGATGATTGGTGTGGCTTGAGTATTGTTATTTAATATTTAGAACGAGCATTGTCTTGATGTTTACCTACATATCCTAACGACCACAGAACTTCGTGATGTTATAGCGTATGACTAGTCAAGTTGTCCTGTGATTACTTGGTTACCTACATTCCTAGTAATCTATAGATGGCATCGCGACCAGAATTATATTGTTATTCTATAATAGACATAGGTACGTGAGAGAATAATAGGCATACTTAAATAAATACTTTCCCTTGTAGAGGTTCTGTATTATTGTTACTAGAAGACAAACTCTCAGCTTTTGTGAGTACTCAATAAAATTGACCATTGTAGATTGGATAATAGTACCTAACTTGCAGCCCTACTGTGAACATTGCAATCCGATAATTTCGAGGATTTATCTCTACCACTAAAGACGATGACGCCTTGGGGTAACGAGATAAATCTTCGAAATATACAAAATTCGAAGTTCCCGGTAGTAGCACTGATGAGATGACTAATGCAATGTCATTAGTTAGTTTGTAGTTGCACGTATTCAATTCACTACTGGAAGGAAAAACTCTCAGAATCCCTTTAAGCACTAACTAGTTTTGGCTATCGTAGTTTTAAAGGATCTAATTTCAAATGGGTTTGGGTGGCATCTTCATTACCGTGAGGTTCTCTCAAGTATACAATTGTGAAAGTGACGCATATCACGATATGGTTAAAACGAGACCATCATAAGCCACCTGGTCTTTGCGCTAAAGAACCCTCAAGATGGAAAGGACTAAGGTCTGGCCTTTGATCTTCGTTCTGCCTGTGCTAAGGGAACATACCCATACTACGTGACCTGTTTAGGGGGGGGGGGGAGGGGGTCCGTCAAAGTACCACTCTTGGTCACCAGGGGGAGGGGGGGGGGTGTCTGGTATCTTGTCACGTGACTTTTGGAAAACTCGAGCTGATGAAGCTTTATTAACAAATTTAAATTTACAGGCACTCTCCTTTTTAACCGCCCTTAATGCATTAATAAACGTACTAAAATACATATATTTTTTTTAAACCAAAAGTACAATTCTACTATTTAAGTTTACTATTTAACCTACGCCTGCACCCTCGTAGTACGCGTTTTCAAAGACCAAATACGTGAAAACTAGGAGGGGGGGGGGGGGGTCTTGGCATATACTACGCTTGGTCAGCAGGGGGTAAAAGGGTCAAAAAACGCTTAAAAACGGGTCACGTAGTATGGGTATGTTCCCTAAGTTTAACCGTGCAGGATGTTACCTGATGAGCGGGCTAGCCGCCGCCATGACGATGCGGTGCGCAGCCAGCGGCACGGCGTCGTCGCACACCAGCACCAGGTCGGAGTAGCGCGCGCCGCGCCACGCTGCGCCCACCTCGTTTAGGATGCAGGCGTGGTGCTTGCCGTACGTGAGAGTCAGCAGGCCCTCGCCCATCATTCCAGCACTGGAAAGGATTAAATGTTTGGTCAAATTTTGAGAATGTACAAATTGTACAATGTAGACTGTGATCCGCGCTCCGGATCGTATCTGCAGCCCTACCGCGAAAAACGAAATTCGTATATTTCGAGGATTTGTCTTTCTCTCTAATGACGCCTTCGTTTGAGTAACAGAGAAAAATCCTCGAAATTTACGAATATCGATTTTCGCGGTAGTAGGCCTGAGAGCATCTCTCATAAAGTTTGTATCCATACCCGGTGCTCGCGAGCATTGCGAGAGTCTTTAGGTGCATTCAGACCAAGCGAACATTCGCTATTCTAACCTTCCACTCTACGAAATTTGATCGTTACACAAAACGTGTTTGGTTGATTTCGTCGAGCGGGCTATAGAACAGCGAATGTTCTTGTGATCTGAATGCACCTTAAAATGATGTACTCCTGATCATATTTAGAGTATTTTGATGTTATGTGAAATTGCCTGTATTCGGTTTGGTTTCAGAGATAAGATCAACCTTTTTTTGAAATAAGTTTTTCGACGGAAATCGAAAGTTATATAGTTATTTTGTTTGAAATGACATAACTTTCGAAAACGAAACGTAAGCGGTAATAAATATATAAGAGTAAATCACTTATTCGCTATATCAAGTAGGTAAATAAACATGAATACTGTAGATCAAGAAAATCCTTAATGAGTTTACCTACTCTTTTACTTTAATAGGTTTTGTAAGAGTTAAGTACTTTGTTATCTTTAGAAAGATCAGATATTGAAGCTGGCGCAGAGATTAAATTTCCAACCCAAGATAAGACACATTTCGTCGCCGACACATTTATCAGAATGGTGTGAAACGATTGCGACAATTAAAACTATTGCAACTTCGTGAGAAATTAATGTAATGTTATACTTTAATAGCTATTATCTCCTTTAATTAAGACTTGTACGCTTATGAACGTCATTAGCGTTACAATTTTAGAGGCATGGATCTTCGTGATCCTTCAAATTGTGTAATGCTCCGCGCGAATAAGTGAAATCACGCCAACATCGATGCTCATAACTTCGGTTCATTGATCTCATTCGATGCCAGACTGAAAATAGTGTAAAGGAAAACAAGGTTGCAACCAATCGACTGTTACGAACGTTTCAATATCATCGGCTTTAAATAAATTTTAACTACTACTCGCTATAAGATGGCACACAATGGGTATTACCTAAACAATTCTAGTTGTTTCCCAACCAAATTACAAAGGTTAAGAGGCGCCGAGAATATAAATGAGTCCGGACAGTTTTGGTGCTAGGTCCGCCAAAACAGAAGTCCCAGTTAGAAAGTCTGTCGCAAGCGACCTTGGCTGGATAAAACGCAATGTGCTATTAGCAACAATAGCGCAAGATCGCTTAAAAGACGATCAGAAGCGCGTCTTAGTATTGTGTGGCGTTTAGCAAATGCGGGGTCACAAGAGCATTGTTAGTGTTGCGTTATTCCTCAGTTTCACTCAAAAGTCACATTTAATTGCGGGATTGGAACATAAACACTGCAACTAGTCGGTCCTCGGAACGTTCTCGCGCATGTTAACGATCTCAAGTGCGTAGTGTCACGATTTTGTAATCATTTTACTGACAAGGTCACGGTATATTGACCGATTAACAAAGCATTGAATAAATTCACACGTAAGTGAATCGATGAGAAGATACGCTGTGGATGAGCGCGGACTTAATCTATTTTCGAAGGTTATACGTTTTCGTCGTGCTTGTTTGAGGCAATTTATTTTTTGCCCAGTTAGAAGGGAAAATAGGTTTTCGAGCGGGTAAAAGCTTTGCGAGGTCGACACGTATCGGCCTTTCACGGCTGTCGCACAATCATGCGGATAATACCGCAATTGTGTAAAACGGATAATTATATGCAAACTAGGATATCAAGTTTGAGCGCTAGCTGTATATCAGCTGAGTATTCTAATGAGCCTTTGTGAAAAACGGCCGGAGAACAAAGAAGAGAATCAAGTAACATTTCCTTGAGTGCGGGAAACGTGAAGTCATTCAAATTACAAATAAACAGTAGGTGTGAGATAATCTGAGCGGCGTACGCGCATGAGCGTGCTGTAGAGTTTTCCCGAGGCGATGAATGTGGGCCGAATTGCTCTTAATAAGCCTCTAATTGAAGGTCACGATTGTATTAATAGCCGCTACAAAAATTTAACGAGATGAATTATTATTGTGTTTTATAATTAATACGTTATAATCTTGAAGTTATGCTCGCAGCATATTATGTGGAACATTAAAATTATCATAAAGATTACGAGATATTCTTTTATATTCGTAGGTTGAGTTTAGCCTTGCTTGTAACTAAGCTATATAAATTCAAGATGAACCGCCTACGAATAACTTACTTAAGCTGGTATGTATGTAAGTACCTATTGACCGTTCCATCATAGACGGTATTTAAGTACCTATATTACAATCACTAACCTACTATTTTAAAACACATGTACAAGTTCTTAACTGAAGCTTAACATTTTTTTAGTAAAAAAATGGCACTAACCTTAATTAATTTTAAGTATAGGTACGTATTTATTAATCTAACAATGTGTGAAACTTTATGAGATTTGAAATAAATACTTTTGAATTTGAATTGCATAAATATCACATCATCAGCCTATGATAGTCCACTGCAGGACGTAGGCCTCTCCTATTTACTATGCGTAGAGACGCATTAGGAGGTAAATGCCCATAATCGCCACGCTGGGCAAGCGGATTGGCGATCGCAGTAATGTGTCCACTTTGATGACGCTGCTGCCCATCATCAATCTTTTATCAAAGAATGGTCAGTGACACTTCAATCCCTTAGTCGATTCTTACGACACCCGCAGGAGGAGTTGGGGTGGTGACAAATGTATTCTTACTGCCGTCACCACACGGCCAAAATTGCATAAATATATTTAACATTAAAAAAACCATACATTATAAATATAGGTACTAGATGTCATATAAGAAAAATATCCATCTCATCTCTGGGTGCTTAGACAAGTTGCCAATCGCTAACGCTTAGGTAATCGTCTATCGTTAACGAAAGGTAGTTAACTGTCTTTGTCGCACTAATATTAAAGAGTGACAGAGAGGGAAAACTACGATACGCTACTAAGCGTTAGCGATTGGCAACTTGGCTAAGCATCAGTATGCTTAGCCAAGTTGCCAATCTCTTTATAATTATTACCTTTACGAATATCCAAATCGATTAGGTCCGTTTTACATGAATACAACTATAATAGAATAAATAAAAAATATACGAGTAATGCATTCAGTACGAACTTGAGTTTAAAAGCTGAACGCTTATCCACTAGGTAAAATCTTGTATAAGGTTGTTTTCGGGCTGCATTAGACAGCTAGGTAGGTTTCTAAGTGTAAATGTGTCCCGTACCACCCACACAACTCGTGATCCTTAACACAAAGACATAAAGTTCAGTATCAGTTAAAATGGTCCGTATTTCAGCGCGTGCGCAGCGGAGCGCGCCGACTCGCCTGCCATTGTCCGTGTGAAGCGAACCGGCGCTGCACTGTGCATCAGATGGAGCCAGGGTCCTGCCACCCTGTGTGACCTTAGCCGTTTATCTTACTTAATCATCCTTCATGCCCTCAAAAAAACCTAGCTATGTCCAATGTTCGCCGTGTGGTGACGGCAGTAAGAATACATTTGTCACCACCGCAACTCCTCCTGCGGGTGTCGTAAGAGTCGACTAAGGGATTGAAGTGTCACTGATCATTCTACAAGATATGGTATAGATCTATGGGCAGCAGCGTCATCATAGTGGACACATTACTGCGATCGCCGACCCGCTTGCCCAGCGTGGCGATTATGGGCATTTACCTCCCAATGCGTCTATACCCATAGTTAATGAGAGGCCTACGTCCAGCAGTGGACTAACATAGGCTGGTGGTGATGATGATGATGTCCAATGTCCATAAAGCTTGTGTTGTGTGGAAATTTACTTTCCCAAGAAACTTTAATTTAGAAGGATTTGAAAGCATTGGCTGTATGAGTAAAACTCAAGCCTGCTGTTGCCTTTTTTAGGACTCCCAAAAAACCTGGTGGATGTAAGTATATTGAAATAACTACTGTGGATAATAAATAAATAGAAGGAGTAAAAAGAAGTACAAAGTAAGTGTTAACCTTTCAAAACAGGAAAATTCCCCTGTAATGGCAAAAGGGGACAAAATGGCGGATAGATTTCGTGGGCCCCAAGTGAATTTCCCATTTTGCACTTGTGGCCTACGGAATGTATCCCATATTTTGTCCCTTTTGCTAACACAGTGAATTTCCTTGTTTTCAAAGGAAAAGCGCATGTATCTACCGTATGCGTAGGCGTCGATGGAACTGGCTAATATAATAATAATAAGCATAAAAAATGTACAGTTACCCTACTCTTTAGCCTAAACTTAAACTATTGCATGAAATAAAACTATGAAAACGGATAAACTCGCGTATACTTTAACTTCATCCCGACGTTTCGAGTTATCGTAGAGAGTAGTTTTAATTTTTGGAACAAAAATGTTTATGAGCGTACCTAAAACTAGAAACGACGTAAACTTGGATGTGTTCCGATAACTATTGCTGCACTAAATCAAAAATGATTTTCGATTAGAGCATACTTAATAGTGGTTCTGAATAATCGTGGACCTTGCAATTAAAGACCTATGTAGATTCACAAAGGTAGATTCATAATGTCGAGACGAAAGACCTCACAGTTAATAAAGGTGACAAATTGATTAACCCTGAAATGAATTCATCCTTCAGACTTGACGATTGGATGCAAACAGAATGCATCAGTGATAGCAATTACTGCGAGAAACATTAGTTTTTATTTTGAAAATAGCACCATCTAGCGAAAACTCAAAAAACTACTATTGACTTTCTCTCTAGTACTGATATTCGAAGCGTAAACCCGCCAGATGGCGATAGTTTGTTGTTTAGTAGACTGAACATAGATGGCGCTAGGAGTAGCTTTGTTGGTCCGGTCTATTATTTTTCAGATAGATCCAATCACTGCTTTAGTTCTTATTGTTAAACAAATTAATTTATTTCGTAAATTATTGATAACTGCGAAGAAAATACTGCGCTCGATTTTATGAAAGTTCAATGAAAATAAGAGGGAACGGCTTGGCCTTTTCCTCGATAATCATCGGCCTTCGTTTTACTTGAAAACACTCACTTTCACCGAGTGGATAAACAAAATTCAGGAAACTTAAAAGACAATCTCTTTACTCGCCTGTCGCCGACCAATTTGGGGACCATTGAAGGTAATTCGGTTAAGTAATTTTGTTTTTATGAACTGAAAAAGGCGTTATGAAATAACTGTTTACGAATGTTAATGTCTTTATTTAATAGTCATTATAAACTGTCATGTGAGCGCCGCTTCATACAATCAACACGTACCGAGCGGACAAAAAACCTAATGAATAGATCAGGAAGAAAACAAAACTACTAGATGCGGTAATTAAATTATATCAATCAGTCAGAGAATCAAGTGTACACATCAAGGCTAGATCATAAAAGAAACGCCGGCCGTAGGTAATGACTGCCCACACTAATTAAGCACGTAGCGACCTAGAAGGTAGCATTACAATCGTTTACTCGATCCAGCGATTCTAGATAGCCATTAAGGTTTTTATGAGAGTATGTCACCGTATTAGGATAAGGAGAGAATAGCGCTCCGGCGTACCTATGTGATAATTGTTCCATAAAGCTATACTATGGCGCCTATGATTTATCTAATGATAATGGATACACCCAACTTATCGGGTAAAGTATGTGTAAAGCTATTGGGGGCAATATTTATAGACGTTTAAACACGAATCAAAGCGGGAATTTCACGCGTGTATAGTGTAAATTAGCTTGCAGCTTTTATACATGCTGATTAATCCTCGAGGTATACAAAACATTTAAAACCTTATTATAAAAGTATCCAAATTTAGCAACCCGTCACCAACCCGTTGGACCGATGCAGTGAAGGATGCCTGTCAGGGTACCCTTCAAGCGTCTTTCCGGAAGGCGGAAAACCGTGCTGAGTGGAGAGCTTTGGTGCAGGAAATTACGGCCTCAAATGGTCACGACCCTCAGTCATGAGGAAACGAAGAAGAAGAAGAATTTAGCAAGCCGTTAAGGTGCATGCAGACCAAAAGAGCATTCGCTGTTCTATCCCCCACTTTACGAAATCAACGAATCACGTTTCGTGTAACGATCGAATTTCGTAGAGTAGGGGGATAGAACAGCAAATGCTCTTTTAGTCTGCATGCACCTTTTACGTATCGTTCGTCCCTTTCGGTCTTATAGGCATTTCGATAAAAGCGAAAGGGACAAACGATACGAGTACTTACCGACTTGCTAAGGTCGAAGACATTTATGAAATTATGAATAAGGGGCTTAAATAGTATCACCTAATTAGTTGTTTTTATTGTGTTTGTATTTTTATAAGAGTTTTTATACAAGTCCGATATGTATTTTTTACAAAGAACTTTAAAAAAAAATTAAAAAAAATTATAAGGGGTTATTTTGCGATTTACAGTTGTTCGCTGACCTACATATTCAGCTCGCGCTGTAAGGCTAGACGTAGAAAAACTAATTATTGGTGTCGCTAACACGGTAAACGTTTAAAAAACTAGTATTTATAACAGCTCTTACAGATGACAATTAACTGTGTGAAACGCCGGAAACAATAAAGGTTTGTTTGACGGAATGAGTCGTGTTTTACGAAATGTTTCGCGATGCCGGTGTTGCAAGTGAAATTGTACAAGACAGCCGTCTACTGGAGCGTAGGATTGGGAAAAAAGTTTACACTTTCGCTGGCTATAGTTAGGCAATAATCGAAAGTGGCGATTGATCTAGATTGGAAAAGACTGAAACTAACACGTGAATACAGACCTAACCTAACCTTACGTAAACTAATAAAAAATCAAGCGACTACAAAATAAAAGACTACAATTTCAAACTGAAAATTGTCAGTACCTGCTCCTGCTTATTATGTTTAAGTTAATAACGTGGTGGTTACATCGAAATGGAAAAGCGAAAGTAGTCCGTGGGCGATGGAAATGCGTAACATGAAGCAGAAAGTGTGAGGCTTCAGCTTATACAAACATGAGATACTTGTGTTTACATGTCTATAGTGAAAATTAACACATACGCGGAACAAAGTCGGCTATTATTTCATATACAGAACGCTTGTTAATCGTAATCTACCTGTCCTCGTGAGGCCACGTGTAGGTTAATATTTTAGAATAAAGCTACAAAAAATATGGAGGTTTGAACATTGTATAACATAGGTTTTTTATGCTATGGGTGGCAAACGAACAGACGATCGCCTGATGGAAAGCAATTAACGTCGCCCATGGACACCCGCAACATCAGAGGCGTCGCAAATGCGTTGCCGGCCTTTAAGGTGGGAGTTCCAAATTGAAAAACGAATCCGACTCTCAGAACACTAATAGCCTTTTTGAATACATCTCATTTAACAGGAATACACATAATGGTCACAACCTAGTGACCTTTAAACTACCTACGTCATAAGTTAAGCAGTAAAATATACACCCGATTGATGAATTCGTCAATTCAATATCTCTTCAATATGTATGGGGCTAGATATAAAAGGAACTTTAGGTAGTGAGGCTTCTAGTTCTAGACCTCTGCGGTTTCCTATTAGCCAAGTAGAATGTCTGGCACGTGTACGTACATACAAGTACATGTTTGCGCCCAGCCAGTCGTGAGGTGAATGGAAAATATACAATTTATAAAAGTAATATTCTCGATACAATTAATGTTTACATTACATTTCACATGTGCTAGTCAAGGACAATTACAATCTGTTTTAAAGAGTGCTTTGTTTACTGTTCGAATGTTGGTTTTGTTGGAATTCTCTTCAAGTGTTTAATGTTTTTCTCTTAGTAGGTCGGAAGCAAACAAGTACGGCAATTTGATATTGTGCAGCTATTAGCTAATGTCTACAGGGGTGTAATGTACTTTTGCGTGATGTCAAACGTCTCCTGATTCTTTAACTAACTAAAAGTGTAAGCATGTGCCCATACAACACAATACTTCATACCGATCTAAGTGATATTAAAAACAAATATATGATTACGAAATTATTTTAAACAAAATACAGCTACAATTAAAGCTTGTATTAGTTAGAATACGCATCTTAGCGACGTCATATTGCCTTTTATCGATGGTATTTAAATAAAGAATGAGGTCAAGTGTAAGTCCATTTAAAACGGTTTGGCTGATGTTCGCGTTACATTCATAGAGGTTATTAATAATCTAACCGCCTGTATGGTCGTGGGCGTGACTGATGCATCCTCCGCAAGTTCAGCAGGTCCTGCCAAGAATAGAACCAGTACAGCGAATTCCGCTTCTATTTAAGACGCTGTCACAGTTAACTAAATCGAAACAGGTTTTAAGTTAAATGCGTTAATAGCGTTTATTATTAACACTAATAATAATGTATTCACAACAAAGTAATAAATCTAAGCGCTAAGAATGCTGTAAACAATTATATTGTCCGGTATCCAGGCTGATCAGCATGCACCGATGAGCCCGACATGCGGCCTGGTTGGCCACAATCGCAGAAAATCCTATTTGAGAGGCGCATTTACATAGTGAACGAGTTTCTGCTCTATTTGCACTATTGAAACGATCGCCCAAATCGAACCGTCTGTCAACCGTCGAACTCAACCTGAAATCGCAAATTTGCGACAAAATAGACACGATCATTATCAAAATGCTATAATTAACCACGCTGAATGATTTTATGATGCAACAAAAACGAGAGGCAATGAATGAAATAACAGGGTGGGATCCGCAGTTACGAAATTGGGAAGTAAATAATAATGGAGCCGGTAGTGTACCTCAATGATAAAGGCGAGGTAGTTAGCAACAAGACCCCTTTACAGAGTTTCTAACAGACCTCAAAGTATGACAGAAAGCGATAGTGATGTCTGATGTAAGTCGATAGTTGTCAAACAGGAAACGGCGGGGCGCGCGTGGCGAACGATACGCGGCACGCTTTGTGCTGCGGCCTTCGGACGAAATGTGGAGCCAGCCCCGCACCATCCACACAAACGTTATGTAACCAGCTCCACAACAAATGCCACTCCATTCATACCGACCACCGACACGACGAGCCGACTGTACATCCTTGGCATTTTTATCTCGCTATGTAAGCCTATCGAAATTCTTCACACGTTTCCGGATTGCTTTGTGCGCACGAGATGTTGTTGTGACCGCCTTGTTTACTATCAACGGCAGAAAATCGTCGGTCGATAAGGTTATCGTCGATAATTTCTTTTGCGTAGTAATTGTATTATTACGGAACTGCCAGAATTAATTTAATAACATAATCAAATGCCAGTGCGCGAGATTGTTATCGATATGATAATATTTGTCAATCAACGTGGTCGGATTTAGTTAGCGTTACATGCCTGTCATTGCCTCGGTAATAATTGAATAATATGAAACCATAACGACTTGTCACCTGGTTTTAAATAATCGATACATGTATGAAGTTAGTACTGATTATGCATACTCAATATTTCCTTTCTTTATCATACGACTATAATAATTTTGATCTTAAGTAATTATTTTATCAAATTGATAGTAAGCTTAGTTGTTGCATGCGTTTCTATTAATTTCTGATACTTACTCCACAAGTCGCTTAATCATTGTTGCATTAGTCTAAACATTAACTATAATTTCAGCTTCGTTGGCAACTGACAGATGTATTTATTTATAAACTGCGTCGTACCCTCGAGAGAGTCTTGGGCCGAAAGCGCGAATGAGTTTTACCTTCGATGATGCTAAAATAGCTGCAGAGTTACACTCTCACCTTGCGTTTGATTGACGATCGATCCCTTGTGCCAGATACTCGCTAACACGACTGCAAACAACTGTACTGTAAACATACTTTACTGGCAATTGGAAACTAAATAGTCAAGCCCATTTCAGTAAGTTAATAGGATAACGTAATAGCGATGTTAATTGACGATGACTTGTAGGAAGAATAGTCACGGTCAAAGCAATCGAGTTTATCGAGATACCGCAGGGCGAGGTACTCGGACCAAAGCCTTTCTAGAAATGCATGACTGATGTTCTCATTGCTCCCGGCGTGTTTCCACATTTTCGCAACGGCTCGGAAACAAATCGAGTTCGTGTTCGACATTTTGCGATCACTGCAGCAGTTAGATGACATTTTATAAAGAACGTGTCTTAGAAAAGGTCGGATTTGATTGTAGGTATTTGAATATCTCTTGTGTTATTATTGCAAATTATGATGAATTAAGTCGTCTACATAAGGCGGTTCTCACGGCGCGAAATTGTTTGACCTTGGCTCGGTAGGTGCCTGCTGTCTGCTGATGTTTAAATAAATATGCGTACTTATTCTTAGCTTCACACGTTGTTATAAGGCCGTAAGTAGTTTTAAATCTCAAAAACATCGGATTTCTATCGATTATGGATGATCGCTTCCGTTAGCCGCTTGTTCTGTGCGAGGTGAACGAGACGCGTCCAAGGTCCGTTTTGAAATAGGATGGTACTTGACCTTCAGGATGAAAGTCAACAGTGTTGCGCAACGGCCGCCGCACAGAACTATGCTAATAAAGCATCTACGAGAAACATATTGGGACCTGGTCATGACCTACATAGCCACGTTCAAGGATTTCACATATTTGGAAGGCGATGATTTCAAAACCGAATATTAAGGCGTTTAGCATGCGCAGGCGATGGGAGGCCTCTAGTGACCTACACATTGTTCGGACTTTTCTCTGACGCATGTAGGTAGCTGGAAAAACAATGCTGTAGATGAATCAATTGTGGTTTATTGTCTCTATTAGAGGTACCTATGTTAGTTGTGAATTATTTCTGAACCTAACGATAGGTACGTTCATTGAAGCATTGAAAGGTAGTATGGCTAGATTTTTCACCGGTCCTTTCTACGGCGGATAGTAGCTGTGTGTGTGCGCGCGCGCTTGTGTGTGCGTAGATCCGCTGCATAGGAAGGGGAGGAGGGGCAGCGCGGCGAGCGGCACGCGGTTTTGTAATAGCGTTTTATTTCAAGGTCACACGAGCAGTTTTTAGAAAGTTACCTTACATGCATAATCTTGGATAAAATCTTTACCATTTCTTTTACTAAAATTGGATTTCGTAACACTTGGATAATAATATGCTAATGTTTACTTTACATTTAGCCGTGTTGAAATGGTTGATGGCAGCCGAGCTTTCAACTGTGGGTTCCACAGTTCTAATCTAAATGATGACTTTGTGTTTCGTCATTTCCTGAGCGATTCCTGGGAGCGCGACCTATTTTTGGAACTTGTCGTAAAAGTTACTTTAGCGGCTATTTACCGTCATTATCCTACACAGGATTAGATCATTGGAAATCATTTTTGCACTCCTAAATAATATTGCTAAAGCAATTGCCAAAATAAACTCTAAAACCACGGAAACTATAAAACTTGCCTTCGTTTCGTCGGTTCCTAACAAAACGAAAAAACCACGTGTACCATAGACTTTCCTCCTCACATATCGTGAAAGTGTATACCTATACATTACACATAGTACCTACCATACGTTTCATCACTGTACTAACGGAGCCATGCTCTTCCCGCGCCCGAAATGATGAAATTTCGACGACTGCCATTTCGTACTGTTGTGTAACGACCCGCTAAATTTTGCTGACAGAGAAAGTATACGAAAGGTTTTACGTAACGGCCGACGTAACGCGGCTCGGTTTTGATTTCCTTGCTTTTACATCTATCACGGTTACGTGAGTTTTTGGGGTAATTTTGAACATCTTGGACTAGTTTTCTGTTTGGCTATGTCGAAAGGTGATGCTTTATCGATTTGAGCAATTGATGTTCTACGTTTAATATTTTTGATCGGAATTGAATCTGGTTTTTTGGGCCATCAGCATCATTAAAAGTGTGATCATCATCAGCATCAAAACAAAGTTGCTTTCGCTGTCTCTATGTTCCTATGTATATGCTTAAATCTTTAAAACTACGCAACGGATTTGATGCGGTTTTTAAAAGATGCAGGGATCAAAGAGGAAGGTTTTAGTATCAGTATTTATACTTGTTCTAAGCCGGGGTGGGTCGCAAGTCAATGGATAAATTGTAAATGTTTTGGAATCTGAGAAAAGCACGCCGATAAATGAAAAGTTCTCATTAAATCAACTACCACAAAGCCCACAACTTATAATTCAGCCAATTGAATGGCGATATTTTTATTACACCATACGAAAGGTTATCTCATTTACGCCATGTCGTGATGCTCGGGGTCTTGAATCTAAGTGCTTTCCGGAAACTGACACCTGGCCCAAGTCGGCAACAACTGACTCATGCCGTGTCATTGTAATGGAATTTTTAGCTACGATTTAGAAGCAAGAAAATATTTTTCTCGGCGAAGGATGAAATGTGCACACAAGAACGTGTTATGGGAATATCGTTTAGCACTGCATAGACTTGTGCGAATTAGCAGCTGTTCAATATTTACTTTACAGAAATCTCGGAAATATTCCGTCAATGTATGTAGGAGAGAGATGAATTGCTATCGAGATTTGTAATCTTAGTTAAGTATGTTTTGGATTTGCCTACCTGTAAAGGTAAAGATATCGGAATAATTGAAAAGAAAAACTTACCTACGTACACCTTGCTGGATTTAATTGATCTACTTCCGTGTATTCTTTCATTTATGCAAATAACTTGTGACGCACGAATTATTTATAGCGTCTTGAGAGTAATCATACCTCCTTCTATGCGGATTTGAAGTTATACCTATATAACTTTTCCATTTCGTTTTTTTTATCTGTGTTTCAGTTATCGACCAAAATGCACTCCAAGTACGCTTTATACCTAATTTACAGCCGAAATAGATCCAGACAGAGTTTGCGGAAAACATTTTCAAAAATTAGTGATAAATATGTTGTTTGTCCTCAACACACGATTCATATACCTAATACATATTTGATATGTCTTTATAAATACCGACACCATTTATTGACTGTTGACCATCTTTGCCGTGGTGCAAAAAAGGCCAGACACGCTTAGGCGAACTTCGGTGTCGGCGGGCACAATGCAATCTCTGTCCTAATTTCAGACTTATCAGGCAACTCAAATAAAAGCCCAGCTAAATGTGCGGGTGCGTAGATAAGAAGAGTATCTTGTGGACTAGTTTCCGTTTTTGGATTCGCTTTATATCCGCCTGTTACAAATGTTACAATACAAAAAAGTCTGGAATGCGACGCAATATTTGTATTTATCTGTTCGCTTGAAGGCTATAATTAATGACAAACATTAACATACCTATTTACATAATAATTCGATTGTACACAAAAAACAATAAAATGAAGAGGAAACATTAGAAAATAGTCATTATTGAACTGTATATTAGAAACAACGCAATAACGCTTCGGTTTTAATATCAAAACAACAAACAACGCAAAATGTGTCGTAGGAACTAACTAAACATGAAATGTGTTCTCTAAAATGGTAATTCTGGATATTGAATCATACGCGATTACACCGGCGTTGACTCATGGAGTCATAATACTCACGTCGTTCTCGCATTGTTCCACACTTTCTACGGTCACGTAAAGATTAAAGGCACAATTTTAACCGCAAGCGTGAACGGCGTAGAACAAGATAGGGTGTGTTTCTCTTTACTATGTTGCCAGTTTCGTAAACTTCCACTGTGCTCTCATATGCACCGGTTTCATTAATATTATCCTAATAAATTTTCTTAGGTTGTCGATAACGATTTTCAATGCACCTCTAAATGCAGTGTGACCTAGATTCTTAGATAATGAGGTGATTTTAGTACTTTTGCAAACATAAATAGTTTCATCGTGTTATGCGAATTAAACATAATTATATTTGCACGCAAATTGAGAATGTTTATTGCCAGAAAAGTTTTCAGACCGTGAATCGGGTACCTAAAAAAACATGCAAAAACAATTATATAAATAAATTTGTCGTAATTAGGTATAATTATAAAATAAGGTTGAAAATAAGCAAAACAAGTAACCTGCAGCAAAATGGAATTCGCGATGCATGGCATGAAATGGATGGAGATTGCTGCCTTATCAAAATTTCAGTCATAATAGTAACTGACCTACCCGCTGAATGGAATTTCGCTAAAAATACATCAGTGAGTGAAGCGTGTGCTTTCGTTCACGATCTCTTGGCTTCGGTACTCACTATAGTTTATGTTCCGCGTGTGTATGTGTGTGTCTAATGTCTATCCACGTGCGCAAGAGTGGAATACAGAGAGGGGTATTGTGGGAAACAGTTCGGCAGTGTGCGTCGCTCACACAAACACGTTGCGCCCTACTCCGGATGCGAACTCAGATTTGTACGGTTGTGAATGTACTAGACCAAATTGATAGTCTACGTTATCTGTGAGTACAGGTTATACAACGCGTGGCGGTGTGCCAGCGGCCGTGTGTGCGTTATTGTTCGAAAGCCTTGAGGCCTTTAAGTTATTTTACAACTTGCCTGAGATAGGATTGCCTATAAACCTGCGAACAATCAGAATTTATGCATAGGAGATGGTCACTTTTATGACAGATGTGACAACTGACGCTAATGAATTTATCAGCGTGGTCAAGGTCCGATGATGGCATTTGATTTGTTTGTTGTCTATCATATACGTTCGTAGTTCGTACACATGAAACGTTATTAGGTTTTCGCTTATTCAAAAAGGTCAAGCGAACGATTTAATATATTAAATTAAAATCATTACAGATAGTACCGTGAAATGAATGCATAAATATTTATGTCAAACTTTAACGACTTGTTGTTACGTTTTAATACGTTTGTGTTAGTTCAGCTTATGAAAACGAGTCAAATAGAAAAGTCCTTGTAACTCGGGCGGTAATGATAGGCAACGCAATAGGAAGGGCCTGTCGAAAGCATTAGATTGTAAATAATAAATACCTATTCAACGCAAGGGTAACCGCGTAATAAAACTAATAGACCAAAACATGTGGCCTTTGGAACTCGTAAGGACATTAAATTAATGTTATGAAAACATAAATTCGACTTTTCAATTTTATTGACACGACGGCCTTAAGAAAGTCGGTTTTAGATTTTTTTCGAATTCAAATTTAAACGGAAACAGTTGCGAAGTAACACCGTTAAGCAAATAAGATTAAAGATGGAACATTATAAAACGACTGAAATGAGCCGAGGGGCTCGTTTGTATGCGTGAGCGTTTGAAAATCGAACGCCTCGCGTGCGTGTGCGCAGGCCGATAACAATAAACTATTTCCGAAGTGACCTAGTTCGAACGTCCTTCGGCAATTTGTACGGGAACAAGAAAGGGCTGGGAGCGATTCCTGACAGGCCTCCGACTTTATTGAACATGCGCCGACACAATAGCTTTTTGTACTGATGACTTGATGAGCTAACTGCCGCTTTTTTGTGCTTCTAGTTTTACAATCCTAAAAATAGCCGGCCTTGAATTAAGTTCAGTGTTAAGAGAGGCACTAAAACCGAAAGAGTTTCAATTTTAAAATGAAATGTATAGGTAATTATGGTATTGTGCCGAGAAGCATACTTCTGTTAATGGAATCGGAACTAGTATGTATGTTAATAGACAGCGACGGTACTAGCAAAGTAAGAGATCGTTAAAATGCGATTTATTAATGATTAAAAGTTAACGAAATGATGTTACTGGTCCTCCATATGTAGCATCCTGATAGTTGGTCGGCGTTACTCAATGCGGGTTCTAATCAGTCCACAGTTCCGCCTGATAACAGTTTTATAATTCAGTCCAATGTCACATCAAAAAGCTATGAAGAAATTCAGCGATAATTAGGGTTGGAGCACAAAATAAGAATATGGTTAGCTTGGGCTAAATTTGTAGTTCTGAGAAAATGTTTATGCCGATTCTGCAAGGAGTAAGTGACGTTGCGACATTGAGCCGTTGGCTTCGCATTCTGGATTTCAGAACTGTTTGTGTTTCAAATGTTGTAAACCTACATTCTAGTAAGTGCTTGGAAATATTGGTATGAATAATTAGTCATCTTTACTGCTTTTGAACTTTGAGTAAGCGCGGATGCATTGCAAAATGCGAAAAGCCAATAAAACAAAACAAGAATTTAATTAGGTTAGATATTATGAAAAGACGTCGGTTACAACTCTGATATAAAATGGGGAAACTAAATAAACACATTATGTGGTTAATTAATAAACATGCATACGATAAACATAAATATTTTTACTACCTATATTTAAGTTTTTCCTTCACTAGCACTGTTTTAATGAGTGAGATAAATTCATTGTAAGTAACTACATCTAGTTTCCTGGAAACAGGTTGCGATGGAATCATAACGTGGTCTAATTACAACAGTAAAGTATAATAAGGTACTATAGGACGCATATTTGTTTGCTAATAACAACATTCAGATAGAGGGTCCTTAGATTATTGTTAATTAGTTGGTGCAAAGTGGAGGAAAAGATCTAGGTTCTAGGCGCGTGTAAGCGATAACTGCCAAATTTGCTCCAAATTTAAATAATAACGCGACGGAGCGCAAACATGCATAATTATATTAGATATGCACAATCAAATACAGGGTCATTTCCAACGTGACATGCAAAAAATTACCTGAAAATAGTGAATTTGAAATAAATTTGTTGGGAAATCTCATATAAATTTACTCACGACTAAAATACAAACGTTTAAAACACCCTGTAGCGTAGACTTAAAATGATACATATAATATACACAAATGGATACCTACAGGGCCAACTAACAACTCAATAAAACCACGCGGAAGTTATGTAGGTATAACGATACGAATAAAATAACAATATCGATCAATTATAATTAACAGGCTATGAATTTACAACAAATTAACACACATGCCATACACAAATAAATACAAATAATTATCTACGATAATAGTGTGCCTATACGATAGGTGAAGCTAAGATAATGTGTCCGGCGCCAATGCGGTACGATAGATTAGGTGTTAAAAATAAACACGTGGCGTAATAATAGAAAATTTTCACCAAGTTATTTGCGAATGATATTATAAAAATAGACTAATGGCAGTTTTTTTTACATTAATTACAACTGAGTGAAGCTACGCCTATAGAATACACGCGTCACATATCATGAGTCTATCTCAGTCCACTGTTGGACTTAGGCCTATCATATTAACTATCCGTATAGACGAATTAAAAGGTAAATGCCCATAATCGCCACGCCTGGGCAAGTGGATTGGCGATCGCATCAGTAATGTGTCCACTATTTGATGACGCTGCTACCCATCATGAATCTTCTATCAAAGAATGGTAAGTGATGCTTCAATATCTTAGTCGGCTTTTACGACAGCCGCGGGAAGAGTTGGGGTGGTGACAAATGTATTCTTACTGCCGTCACCACAACCGCATTATATTAGCAAGTCCTACTCGCGTCGCTATCCTCATTGTTGAGGGTCATGACTTTTGTATGATACTCTTATGTGCTATAATAATATG
>JALPQI010018223.1:0-18799 GCA_025490895.1 Thaumatotibia leucotreta
ACATTTTTTTTTCTTCTGTAGCGATTGTCGCGGAAAATTTTAACTTTAGAAAAAACTTACTTATTATTTTTAAAAGACCTATTCAATGATACACTATAGGATTACATTAAATAAAAAAAATCATCCCCACTTCAGTAGTTGGGGAGGTACCCGAAAAAAAAAATCTTTATAGTTTTAATTGCACCACTTTGTTGGCATGATTAATATGTACCTATACCTGTACCAAATTTCTAGTATTAACGGCCACTGAGCTACGCTGCGGACAGAAACTGTAAGGGTTCCGTTTTTTCTATTTTGGCTGACGGAACCCTAAAAAGGGAGGTTCTCAATTCGACAGTATTGTTTTAGGGTTCCGTAGCCAAAATATCAAAAACGGAACACTTAGATTTACTAGATTCGTCATGTCCATCTGCCCGTCTGCCACTACCGATTTTTTTTTTCCTCCGATTTGGATGATTCTTTTTTTATTTGAAAGCTTATGATTACCGATTGGTCCCATTTTAATTTGGTCCAATTCTGAAAATGGCATCCATTAGAAAACCATATATATATATATATAATAATATAAGTCTTTATTTTAGTTAATAATAGCTATATTTTTATTAATGGCCTAATAATGAAATAAAATTAAATATATTCATTTTATTACATATAACTTAAATATTCAAGGAAACATATCTGCAACACAGACTTCGTCAGAGGGCAACAAACGCAAAATAAATCAGCAACAGGCTTCGTCTCATACACATCAATGATGGGATCCGCAACAAGCTTCGTCATATTATTTACATGCTAACACAACAGGACTTAGCTGAAGAAATCATCCCGAACCGTACCCGGCCGTATATTTAATAATCAAATTTGCATTGAGCATGTGCACTATAAATGGACAAGTAACTCAATGCAAATACAATTAAAATCAAAATAGTTTTTTAATTTTTTTACATTAATATATTGAATAAATGATGCCAATAATAATTAAAAAAAAGGGAATACAATAATCTATTAACTGTCATGAAATAAATAGTAGGGTCTTTTAATAAAATAATCTTTTAATTTCCGTTAAAATTTCTTCATGTCATCGCAGTCTCCATGGTCATCCTATTATAAACTCTTGCTATATTACCTAAACTGTTATTATAATGTACATAATTAAAGGCTGGCAGTATAAAGTCGTTATTCCTTAAATTTTAGACTAAAACTTTTTCTGGAACAATTTCCTACGGAACCCTACGTCGGTTAAATCGAGTTTGAAATTGCTCTGCTACGATGTCCGTTGGGTAAACAATTACAATTCAAACTGTGTGTGAGTACTGGAATACAAAAAAAAAATAGTTTTGGCTATATTTTGAGCTTGTACGGCGTTTTTATTAGGGTTCCGTAGTGAACTAACGCTTAGGCTAGAATCACACGGAGTATTTTTTCCCGTATACCGTATTCGAGATTTTCTCGAACATCGTAGTGACAATAAGACTTTGGCTGCCCTATGCAGAAATCAAGTATCTGTGTTTTGTAAAATTTTACAGTAGAGCGAAAAAACGTTTTATTAGACTTTTCTTTTGTTTACTAGTTAAATTATAGCATTTATAATAGGCGTTTTTTTATTATGTAAGATATCATTAATGTCGTTATAGTAACTTACGAACGTTATTATTCAAAGTCTATTGTCACTACGACGTTCGAGAAAATCTCGTTTACAGTATACGGGAAAAAATACTCCGTGTGAATCTAGCCTTATAGTTTCGCCATATCCGTCTGGCCGTCTGTCTGTCTGTCCGTAGCATAGCTCATTGGCCGTTAGTAATAGAAATTTGCAATTTGGTACAGGTATACATAATAATTACGCCGACAAAGTAGTAGAAAAAAAGTTGAACTTTTTTTTCTGGGTATTTCGCCTAGTAGTAATTGGATGCTGGAATCCTATAGTGTGTGGTATCGTTGAATAGGTCTTTTAAACAGAATAAGGGTCCCACAATAAAGTTTTAATCTAAAGCCAATATTTTCGCAGATAACTGCTCCAGAAGAAAAAAAGGCTTCCCCTTCTAATTTTTGATTCGTGGGTCCAAAAAATATAAATGAAACTAAGAATAGTGGGCGTATAGAACACTTTCAAATAGAACTATTTCTATCATAATCGGCCCAGCCGATTTTTAATAACTACGGAACCCTACACTGAGCATGGCCCGACATGCTCTTGGGCGGTTTATTTTGTTACTAGTTGGTGCCCGATTTACTCAATAAAAACTATGCGTTAAAACCGCTGGTCGGATTTCGTTTGCTATATTTTGACAGTAGAAAAAGGATATCTCGAAAATCGCCCGTGCAGACGAAGTGACCGTACTATATTAATCACACACCTCAGCCTATAGTAGTCCACTGCTGGACAACGGTCTCTCCTATTATCTATGCGTATGGACGTATTAGTTCTGGCACCAAAGTTTCGCTGCCTGCTTTATAGTACTTAAGAGAGAACGAGCTAGTATAATATACTAACTTGATATAAAGATGCCCTTTTTAATATCTTTTCGTGCAATAAGGTTTAAAATTATAATACGAGTCATAAAGGTCAGAAACACCGTATATATGGAAATCGCACTGACCGCAAACAATCTAACTTGTTATTAGTGCATACGCGTCGAGTGAACTTTGTTCATTATTTCATGTTCGTACAGACACAGTAACCTGTTTAGAACAGTACGAGTTCATGGCATTTTCGGATCGATTGCGTATATAATGAAAAATATGTAGGTGGTATTGTAGTTTTGAAAATAAATATATTTAAAAATGTAGGTATCTAAAATATGAAAAACATATGATAATCCCACAATGTCGTAACAGATGTGCTTACCATAGAAAAAATCAACTGCGAAAGACTTTGGTTGTCACGGGATTCGAACCCGCTTACTCTGGATTGCCGGTCCAACGTGCTTCCAATTACACCAGACGACCTTCCGTGAATCACATCGAATTTAGTCAAAGGTATTGTGAAACTAATCACTAGCGACATCTGTACTTAATGTTTCGAAGGTACTACAACCTTAAGCCGCTCAACGACGTGTGTCTACCACAATCGTACGCAAATTCGACAACTCTCCGTTGCGTTGAATTTGCTATAGAGGGCGCTGTAATCAATTCATGATTGGAAAACATCAATTTGTTTTTTATAATTAAACAAATTGATGTTGGTGTTACCTTTTTACAATTCGGATAATCCCACAATGTCGTAACAGAAATATAATATATGATAGTAATCAATGTACGAAAAGAACAGCTGCACCTGACCTGACCTTACCGATCAGGCGATCACGCCACTATGACGCCTACCACCTGCACCCGCCTGGAGCCTGTAACTCCTATAAGTAACCTAACGATTTTGAGTGTGGGCATTCTTATCATTGGAATGGTCTTTTTAGAATTATAACTAACGTGAGACTCAAACATATTTAAATATTTATCAAACGGGCTACTCACGTAATTTAAGTAGATAATTACTCGACATGTTACGACCCATTTCGAGGATCCTCATCATGGAGTATCCGCGACCAAAGCCCGACGTGTACTGCGGGCTTGCGCTCTGCTAGAGCGGCCAAAAAATAAAAAAATATTTAAATATTGGAATGGTCAGTTGCAGACATTATCTTACAAGCTGTGTTATTTTGAGATTGATGTTTTAATATCGCAAATTCGTGGAATAAAGCAGTGCTAAAATACGAACTTGGTTACACAAAAATCGCGATCTTGTCAATTGTGTTACGAAAGTTAGTAATACTAATTCATCATCATCATCTAGTACTAGGCGATTTCGGTCACGGCGAATGGTTACACTGGTTGTTGAGCGCGTCGGTCATGTGCTCTCAGGTGACTGATGTAGCCAATCTTTGCAGCAAATGTGCGACAACAATCGCTGCAAGTCAGCACCCCTCCAATAAAATTGTAATTAATGATCGTAGGTGGCCTTGGTCTTCAACTCGTTGCGCCTAAGATCGAGTTGCACGCATCTCTCATTTTCTAATTTTAGTATTCTTTGTCCAACAACCTTTGGCCGAAAAAAAAGGCGGCAAATTTAAAAAATCTAGATGTGTTGTGTATTGTTAATCTCACATAAAAAAAAAATTGTCCCCTCTTTTCACTGTCGAAATTGGTTACATAATATAAAATAATGACGTTAATTTAGTTTTCATTAAAGGTTTTTAACTATGTACAGTTTTATATGTAATCGACCCGTAAGAAAGAATATCGTTTCTTCGTTTGGTTCGTGACTTCGAGACTTAACTAGCGTACTGTTCTAAAACTGTGATCTATGTCCAAAGTTGCCAGAGTAAAATCATTAACTAAGCTATGTATTCAAATATGGAATACAAACGTACCAACAAATATGTTTTGTTTATGCTTAAATTATTATTAATCAGAGTTATTTGTTTTTACAGGTAATACGTCGGCAGTATTGGTGAGAAGCTTACAGAAGAAACTTAAAAACCGAAATAATTGCCAGCCTCCGTAGCCTAGTTGGTAGTGACCCTGCTTAGGAAGCTGGAGGTGCTGGGTTCGAACCCCGGCGAGGGCATTATTTGTGTATTCATTTATCACAAATATTTGTTCCTTGGTCACGGTCATGGCTGTCTATGTATTTAAGTATATATATATATATATATATATATATATATATATCTATCTATTATATATATCGTCGCCTGGTACCCACATCACAAGCCTTAATTGAGCTTACCGTGGGACTAGGTCGATTTGTGTAAGATGTCCCAAGATGTTTATTTATTATTATTATTTATTTATACTTATGACACTCACCGGAATAATGGTGACAATTGTTTACCTACTGCCGTCACCACGCGGCGGTATAGCATGAATGACAAAATTGACAAATATTTCGTCTCTATCTAACCAGCCATATAAGACAGAGACTGATTATCTAATAACAAGTGCGTTTCATAATTAACAAATCTTAAACTTGACAGTGAAACATCGTTACCCCTCATTAGGGGGGGGGGGGGGGGGGTAATTATCATTAGGGGGGTATAATATAAGCGATAATAAATAAATATGGCGGCTTTAATAACGCAGCACGATTAGTAATTTTTGGATATTAGGTTGAGAGTGCAGTGGGAGAATTGAGTATAATGACAAACCGAATATTATTCGCAATAAATATTACCAATTTCGAAAAGACGCGAATGAAATAAAACTATTTTAACAGATTATATCGCATATAATAATTAACTTTTAAGTACATCCCGACATTCCCGACGTTTCGAACACTACAGGGTTCGTGGTCTAAGGGTGACTGACAATGGAGACTACTTTCCTTTTTTTATTTATTTTTCTGAAACAAAACTATGAAAACGGATAAACTCACGTATATTAATTAACTACTTCATTCATGAAGTGAGTTTATCCGGTTTCATGAATTAAGTTATAGTTAATTTATGAAATAAAACTATGAAAACGGATAAACTCGCGTATATTAATTAACTTTAACTTCATTCCGACGTTTAGAGTACTTCACAGGGTTCGTCGTCTGCGAGCGACTGACAATACGCATGATGACTGGCAAGTCAAATTAGCATCTTTTTTCGAACTGTCGAAGCGATCACCACATGGATTTTTATATGAAATACTCAAAAGTGAGGTCACGTTTGATTACTGCCAAATGACCTACTCTTTTAAGTTCTTTTCAATTTATTCAATAGAAGTTGTGTACAAAAATTTCAAAAATAAACGGGGTAAGCTATTTAGCTACTACGTTTAATAATAAAAAACGGTCATTCTCTTAAAATAGACGGACTTCATACGACATTAATAACTTGAAATATGGTCAGAAATCCACTGTTATTTTTTTTTCGTGGGCGCTTTGTATAGTCTCAAATATAATCGGGCTCAGTGTACCATCGCCCTCCGCTCCATCTCTCAACATTAGTGTTTTGATGCCTCCAGTGAATTATTCACAAATTCATAAATCCTCTCCCCGCCCGCCCCCCGTGGCACAGCTTACAACAGAGTGTGCTGTTGTTATACAGTTGCGCAATGACGGTTTTTGATACTTTCTCTGCCACTATGGGGAGGAGAGATGGCAGCACTGAGCGGAACGTTTAACGAACTGTCAAAATTAATACGCGCATTTAATTTGCAACATATTTATTGGTTTATTTATTCTAACAACCATTACTTTAGGAATATTGTTTTCTAAAATAAATAAATAAAATAGTTCCAAGTCAATTCCCATGAAGTGAACAAAGTTATAGTAATTATTTTTAATACCAGTGACTTTGAGCGCCTGCTTTAGAGCTCAATCTTCAGTTCGACGACCGTGTATTAGTCGTAATCCATTACAAAATCAAGAAACTTCCAAATAAAGTAGAATTTTGATATTTTAGGTCCAAGTACCTATGAATAGTATGAATCTGACAGCTTTGTGGACTCGACGCCTACTCTAGCGCCGCCTGGTGGCAGAAAAAATATCGAAAACCCTCATTCTTAAGGTGCATTCAGACCAAACGAGCATTCGCTATTCTAACCCCCTACTCTACGAAATTCCGATCGTTACGCAAAACGTGATTCGTTGATTTCGTAGAATGGGGGATAGAACAGCACATGCTTGTTTGGTCTGTATGCACCTTTATGCTCAAACGCAAAATAAGGCGTATATAAAAATGCTCAAAATATGTCCCAGTGCACTTTAATCCCGTGTAATAAGAACGTCGTAACATATTTATGAGAGGATTTTATTGATACCTATTTTTGCACTTGACTGTACTAAATGTAGGCGTACTAATATGTGAAAACTAGTCTAGTCTAGGACTCTTGACCTAATATTCAAAATGATTATGATCAAGCCGTACATATCACGAGTTGGCAAGTAATGCTTACGTTATTGTAAACTGGTGCTAGGACCTCGTGCAGGGTCCGCCCGGACAGCTACCACCGTCTTACCCGTTAACCTGCCGCTAAATAGCAGTGTTTTCACTGCTGTGTTTCAGTTTGGGGGTAAGATAGCCGGTGTAATTACTGGCATAGAGGCAATCCATCTAAGTCCTCAGGGTAGGCAGCGCATTTTTTGGTCACTATGTCCATGGGCCTCAGTTCTTGCTTTCCATCAGATGGGCTGAGAGCTCAGTTGTCTACATTCGTCACAAAAAAAAACTCTATTCGTTAAGCAGTTTTATCACCTTCGCACTTAATTATTGGAGCGAGCGTGACACGTGACACACGTCACGTATCGAGTAAAGTCTAAGTCATACAGATTGTCTGTGCAGCACGTGCTCGTTGAAGCGTATGTAAATTCATATGAGATGGCACACCGCTTTACCTCCTAATGCGTGTATACGCTAATTAATAAGAGAGGCCTACGCCTACGTCCAGCTGTGAACTGGACGCTTAGCCTAGTTGCCAATCGTTAACGCCTAGTAGCGTATCGTAGTTTTCTCTCTCTGTCAGTCTTTCATATTAGTGCGACAAAGACAGTTAGCTGCCTTTCGTTTACGATTGACGATTATAACGTTAGCAGTTTGTCTAAGCATACGCTGATGATGTGAAACGTTACTAGCCAACTCATAGTACTAGTACGGTAATCACTGAATACATATTTGATGAATCGAAACTCGGCCGCAGAATATTTAATAGTTTTACAACTTGGCAGACATCGCCCTCAATTACTTGTCTGTAGAGTTATGTAAATTATTTTGAACCTGCCTATCCTTTACGTTTGTTTTAGTAGGCTCGGCAGCGCGCATGTGATGCCACTGGAGTATAGCAGGCGTTAAGTTCATTGGCTATAGTAGCGGATTACCATCAAAGATTCAAAGATTTTTATTTGTTTAACATAAGTAAGGAAGGTGAAATGCACAGGTAACATATTTGTGTCACTATGTCGCGCCCAGCAATGTACAAGTTGCAGGACATTCTCATAATTGCGAGAATATACTCGGAAATTACCGAGAATTTTCATGAGAATTTAAGAGTAAGTTCTCATCGAGAATGTTTCCACGAGAACTTATGAAAAAGTGTTATGAAGAATATTGTATTTCACAATTGAGTAAAGAAGGCTTAAAAATATACCTTAAAAGGCACGTATATACAACGGTTTTGGCATGATTGCTTGTAAAATTTATACTGCCGAAAACATTCTCTATAGAAGTTTCGCAATTTATGAAACTTCTCCTCGGTACATTGCTAGTCCCGCCTGGTGGGCATACAAATACAATTTAATTTTTCTATTCTGAATACGCAGTACACAAAATAATGAAATAAAATTAAAATTAGTAATACAATATTTACAAGTAGGTATTTAAACAATGGTTAGAAAATGTCCATCGGGTGGTCCGTATGATATATTGCTAATGTAGTTTTAAAAGTCAAGACATAATGTAATGTACAGTATGATAATAAATAAATAAGTACGAATTTGTATTTATTATTGAAATAAAACTTAAACATAGTATTGAAGTTAATTGAAATAAATATTAATTGAAGAAATAATAAATATGTTATTTATTTCCTTCGTCATCATCATCATCTCAGCCATAAGACGTCCACTGCTGAACATAGGCCTCCCCTCTGGACCTCCACATGTACCGGTTAGATGCGACCTGCATTTATTTTCTTAACTGCTTTAAAACAAATTAAAATAAATTTAAATAATTCCGCTTTGTAACGTTAACTTTCTTAACATGCTTGTGAGTCTTGTGACAACTCACATAATTACCAAATAAAATAAAAAAAACAGACTCCAACCGATTTCTTCATGATCCCACCATCAGAGCCCGACTTAGTGCCAACGGGACCATCTCGGGGTTACACCAGTTCGATAAAAAAAACCGAAAATCCTTTCACGATTCTTGAAGACCTCGAGTAACTAAAGTACATACAAAAAAAAAATCAGTAAAATTGTAGTCTTTGTAGTCGATGTATCTCCTCTTTTGTAGTCGATTAAAAACTATATGAGAAATACCTAAAAGTGAACTATCTGTAATCTGGTCTGTGATTTCACCCCCCTATCCGTCAAATTCACCCCCCAAGTTAATTTTATTTGAGCAGGCAGATACTATTTGTCTTTACTAATATTTCATCCTTACCTTAAAATACCGTTTTATGTATTTTGTTATTTTAATAATAATATTATTGGTAAGTTAATCTAGCTGTCAGTTATCTGAAAATTAATTAATGATGAATTTATTATTAATGTACGGGTTATTTTTCTCGATTAATTAATTCCATACTAAAAATTGATTTAAGTGACTTTTTTTGTTTTATACCTATTATATACCAAGCCGCGTGATGAGGGCAGTAAGAATACATTTGTCACCACCCCAACTCTTCCCATGGGTGTCGTAAGACTAAGGGACTCTGCGATCGCCAATCTTGAATGTATTCTTATTGCGACTAGAGTTGCCGATTTCTAAATTGTTGTAAAGAAGCAATATTTGAAAGTAAACTCATAAATATTACTTAATGTATGTAAATTGAGCTAGCATGTTACACGATAAGTGAATTTATTGTTAAGGACCACTGATCTCTCTAAGTGATGTACTTAACTAATCAAAGGAACTGTAATTCTGCATCTTACTTTGTAAAGACAAAGGATAATTAAGTAAAAAATATAAAACTACTACTGTTTTGGTGAAATTGTTATGGACTAAAATGTAATATGATTATTATAACCTACATATTTATACTTTTATGACATGTCAAATTATTTCTAATTTTATCAATAAAAATCTCATTCTCATTCAAAGTACTTTTTTAGAAATCGCCAGCTATTATATGCCCTCACCACTCGACATTGTCAATAATAAAATTAAATATCGCAACATTTTTTAACGGTCATCGTCGGTTTGAACTCAGAATTCCAAATTTAAAATTCTCCGCCACGCAACAATAAATCACGTATATTGTCCGCCAGTACAATTATTGTACAATGGAGTGCTTACACGTAAGGCCACTTGGAGGGATCAAATCTCGTTGTGGGGTTGAAATTTAAAAGTCATACCTGGAGTGCATTACAGTGTTTGGTGCAGATCATTTTAATAGATGGATTCAAATTCCATATGGTGCATTCCAGATGTCGGGTACGTGGCACCGCTCTTCGCGTTACGAATACAATTTTTGGTGTATCTTAATTTTATAACTGGGTGTTTGTATTTATAGAGAATTCTCGCACTTTCCATGTATTTCCAAGGTAGCTGTCATATTAAATCAAATTTATGTTTCGTTTTTAATGAATGCATGTTAGCTGTAAGATGTTATAAAACTATTATTTGAAAAAAAAGTCCCGCTGAGTTTCTTGCTCAGGCAGTGGTGTAGGGTTAGAACCGGAAGTAGTTTATTTTTCTTTCATTCGCTATTTCGTTTAACGATTCAAAAGCACTCGTTGCTGGGCCTAATTGAATAAAGAATATTTTGACTTTGACTTGACTTTGACTTTGACATAGCCGTCACGCTCCCGACAAAGTAGACTTTTTCGTGGAATGCAGTTTAACCGTTTAATTATACATATATCTATTACATTCTACTTTTGTTAGTATTTTTTGTTTTAGTTGCAACAGAAGATCTGTGACAGTTTTACTACAACTATCAGCCTCCGTAGCCTAGTTGGTAGTGACCCTGCCTACGAAGCTGGAGGTTCCGGGTTCGAATCCCGGCGAGGGCATTATTTGTGTATTTATTTATCACAAATATTTGTTCTTTGGTCATAGCTGTCTATGTATTTAAGTATCTATATGTATCTACCTATTAAGTATATATATCGTCGCTTGGTACCCACATCACAAGCCTTAATTGAGTTTACCGTGGGACTAGGTTGATTTGTGTAAGATGTCCCAAGATATTTATTTATTTTATTTATCACGGTTCACGAGCCTGGTGTCAGACGGACAGTCAGACAGAGAGCAGAGCCTTAGTAATAAGATTCCGTTTTACCGTTTGGGTACGGAAACCTAAAAACGATTTGATGATCCATCAGTCTTTTACGATGTGTATTCTAAAGTTAGTAATCTATGGTACGATACAAATATGATTTTTTATTCAATAAAAATATGCTGAATTAAAATGAAATCCGCACATTCAAAATATATTTTAGTCTGGTTTCTTGAAATGAATGGGATTGAAAGTTATTCATATTTTAAATATTTCGTGTAAATTTTTCAATGGCCAATCAGTTGTAAATAATTCAATTTTAAACTTGAATATTTTATACTGCTGTTTTATTTTCTGTCCTGATTCAATTTTTTTATTCGATCGCCAACCCGTTTGCCCAACATAGGCATTAGGTACCTCCTAAATTCGTCCATATGCGTAGATAATACGAGAGGCTTATGCCTAGCAGAGAGGCTTATGACTGACTAATAGGCTGATGATGTGTCTTAGAGACATCGCTTTTGGTGACTAAATATAGACATAATGTATGCAATAGCGACACAAGACTGACTGGGGAATTCCGCGATTTTTGGTGACATGTTTTTTTTTGTGTGTTTATTTATTAGGTTATAATACTAACTACATATATTTTTTATGATACTATCGTAAAACCACACCGATACCTCATTCCGCAATGGACCGCTATGGGGGCCTTATTTCCAGTCTGTCGACTATGAGGGTTAATACCGACAGAAGAATCAACCCCCTACAATTTGGTTAATAAATATAAAATCACCATGTGGCCTATAAAATGAACAATTAGATATTAGAACTAAATTTAACCACCGGCCACTAGGCTACTAGTTGGTAGTGACCCTACCTACGAAGCTGGATGTTCCGGGTTCGAATCCCAGCGAGGGCATTATTTGTGTAGGTATTTATTTAACGCAAATATTTGTTCCTTGGCCGTCTATGTATTTAAATATCTACATGTATCCATCAATTACATATATCGTCGCTTTGTACCTACATCACAAGCCTTAATTGATATTTTGAGAGCTAACCGTGGGACTAGGTCGATTTGTGTAAGATGTCCCAAGATATTTATTTAAATGTATTCTACGAACAAATAAAACATGGAAGCCGCACACCATACTAAATTTGCTTTTCAAAAACGGTCCAGAATTTTTGTTGTCATATGTCACCCCGTCTTCAATACTTCACGGTAATGAATTTCAATATCAACCTATAAAAATGTAGTTTTGAAAATAAATATATAAAAAATTATTAAAAACCTATAAAAACTTAAACCGCAATTTAAAATAGTTGTCATTGGTCCATCAAATGTTTATTGGCTATATTCTATAAACATACGAGTATGTCAAAATGTTGCGCTGAAATATGCGCGGTGTTAAGAAAAGCGCTATATCCTGCCCATCTTGTCACAATTGAACAATTGGTTTTGGGGTATTTTTGATCTGGCGTTAGACGTCCATGTTATTATGGCGCAGAATTTAACCGATTACTTGATGGTAATCAGCTACCGAAGCCCACGAACGGTCAGTGAACGATTCGCATTCGGTTACGTGTATACAAACAAATACATTCGTGTGGATAATTGTAACCATTATAATTCTACTCGGGTGTCACGTAATTGTGTTTTAACGAGCGGAGGTGTGGTAGCATTATGTTATGTGTTATCTATCCGTGGCATTATGAGAGGGGAATTATAATGGTTTATTTGGCTATTTTTTTGTGGTAACTTGATTATCTTATGAAATTTTATTGATGTTCTTTTTTGCTATTTTTTGTGGAAATCTGATTAACTTATGATTTTTTTTTTATGTTCAATTTGCTGGCTTTTTTGTGGTAATCCGATATCCGATTATAATATGAAATATTTTGATGTGTTTTTTAACCACACTGGCATTTTGCACATGCCATGTTAAATCATGTAGATCTGTAATGCATTTATTACTGCACCCTGGACCGATAAGATACGACAAATGTAATATAAATAATTAAAATATATATATGTATTATAATAGAACAATCTTATACAAATCGACCTAGTCGAATGGTAAGCCCCTCCCATGAAGGATATGAAAGGGGATTGGATTAATTTATCCGAAATAAATGCATTTTATTTATAAGCTCAATACAAGCTTGTGTTGAAACTAAGCGACGTATCATATTGCTGTCTCAATGAACTTCAGTATATATCGCACTGAAGCTAATTGAGACAGGGAGACTAATTCGGGCGTTTCCGTGAAAAGCCGAAGAGAAAGGATTTTGCACTACATCTGTACATATGTAGATAGATAGATACTATTATACATACCCTCTTATTCATAAACGTTGGCTAACTTAACAAGCTGCTAATAATTGTTTGTCCCTTTCGGTCTTAACAATGTGTCCATAAGAGCAAAAGGCACAACAATTATTAGCGGCTTGTTAAGTTAGCAAACGTTTATGAATAAGGGGGATAGAAAATAATCGCGGCAGGAACGAAACAATTGAAATAAAGCTCGTATCTCAGTTCCAATTCAGTACAGACATACGACATTGCAAAGAGTAGTGACCGTTTTTATAGGTTAGGTTTTCAACCGACTAATTTGCAGACGGATGAACAAAAATTATGTACAAATTTAAATTCGATACAACCGTCTCTGTTACTCTAATTTTGAGGCACAATGAATGACAGAGACAAATGCGATTTTCGATGTAGGCTGACCGTTGATGGTGACCGTCCCCAATGGTGATTAATGATGGTGACCAATCGATCTCACCATTAACATTATTGCTTTGGATCGCTTCGCCATCGGAGAGTAACGGAATATAAATCAAAACGTGGGGTTCGTAAAGGTATTAAGAAATGGCAGAGCAATAATAAAATGTTTCATCATCATCATCATCAGCCTATGATAGTCCACTGCTGGACGTAGGCCTCTCGTTTTAATTAGGAGGTAAATGCCCATAATTGCCACGTTTGGCAAGCGGATCGCCGATTTCAGTAATGTATGTGTCCACTATGATGACGCTGCTGGCCATCATCAATCTTTTATCAAATAATTAATAATCAATAAGATAAATAATTAATAAGATACGAGCTTTATTTGTGGCAGGTATTTGTTTTTACTGAGTTTTTGTTCTAAACCGACGAAAAGATGTCCCAAGATTTTTAAATCGTGGGACATCTTACACACATCGACCTAGTTTCACGGTCAGCTCAATTAAAGGCTTGTAATGTGAGTACCAGGCGACGATATATATAACAGATAGATACATAATAGTTATTTATGTGGCTGGCGCATAATAAGAGGCATTAAACATGAGTGTGGTTTTATGAAACGAGCCGTAGGCGAGTTTCATAATAAGATCACACGAGTGTTTAATGCCTAATTATGTACAGTCACATACATAACTTTATCTACATGCATATAATAAGTTTTCTACAATATGTTTATTTTTGTGGCAGCAAATTATTGGTCACGGTTGTAGCGGCGTCCCGGATTTCTGGTGGTGTTTCACACATTTCAACATCACTGTCTTCGTCGTCATAAATAATCTTTCAGTGTAAATATTTCACAACGAACTCGATAATATTTAACTTTCAAGTCAACAGTCCAAAAAAGTTGTATGTTTGAAACCACAGAGCACGGACCTCTTTAGTGTGTAACCTATAGGCAACCCCCCAACCTCCTTGTTTGAAACAATTCAAACAAAACAAATGACTGAACTGACATTAGTTTTTTTTTATTCATAAACCAGGTAAGGTCTTGAGTCGATATCGATTCTCAAATCGATTCTCAGTATTCGACATTTAGAAGAATGTATGGAATATGAATTTTAATGTGAATGAAATTACAAATCGATTAATTCGATAATCGAAGTTAAAGTGTGTTTTTTCTTTTTAACAGAATGTTCGAAATTTAATTGTGATTAAGATATCGGTTGCCGATATCGTAAAGTAAAAATTATGATACACCCACAGATACAGATTTCTTAAAGTAGGCTATTTGCTTACCGCCGCTAAACATATTGTAGACAACTTATGATATGGATGTAGATAAAGTCTCTAAAAAGTCTAAAAAGTCAGAAATGCTGCTTGCTGATGTATACCAAGATTTCCAAGAGAATGCCGAATCCTTCGCGTATTTCTAAGAAAGTTACGTTTACAATGTTTTGTGTATCTTAATTTTATAACTGGATGTTCGCATTTATTGACTCGTGTGATCTTATTATGAAACTCGCCTACGGCTCGTTTCATAAAACCACACTCATGTTTAATGCCTAATTATGTACAGTCACATACATAACTTTATCTACATCCATATCATAAGTTTAGAATGACAATTTACCTTTATTATCATTGATATCCACTAAGTAATTAAATTACCTCTAAATATAAAAATTCAAATCAGTTGAAATCACTCAATTTGAGTAAGGATATCCTACAATAAATATTTATTGAAAAAAAACAACAAAAAGAAGTTGACTTCATAATGTTAAAATTAATATCATGACGTCGATACTTTAATGTCAACATTATGATGCACTGTACTCTGTCTGTACTTTAATGTTAACATTATGATACAGCCACAGACGCCGGTCTCTTAATATAGGTAATTACTTTACCGCTTCTGAATACATAACAGGGAAATTATGATATGCCTGTAGATAAAGATACTTAAATACGTAGCCACGACCAAGGAACATTGTGATAAATAAATATACAAATAGTGCTATCGCCGGGATTCGAACCAGGAACCTCAAGATTTGTAGGCAGGGTCACTACCAACTAGACTACGGAGGCTGACCATGCAATGTAATTGCAGCCTTATCAAAATGTCCATAAGTAATGGTGCATTTAGACCAAACGAGCATTCGCTCATTCTATCCTCCACTCTACGAAATTCGTTGATTTTGTAGAGTGGGGGATAGAATTAGCGAATGCTTTTTTGGTCTAAATACACCTTCAGAAGAAAAGGGACAAACGATATATCTCGGCTATAAAAATTGTTTTATTTATGTTTTATGGATGAAATTGATGCAAAACATACCCTATTTTTTCCCGTTAACAAAGAAAACATTTACTAAATTGGAAACACGTGAAATAACACAATGAAATTGAAAATTGGGGGTAAGATAGCCGGTATAATTACTGGCATAGAGGCAATCCATCTAAGTCCTCAGGGTAGGCAGCGTATAGGCGATTTTTTGGTCACTATGTCCATGGGCCTCAGTTCCCGCTTTCCATCAGGTGGGCTGAGAGCTCAGTTGTCTTCGTCACATAAAAAAATCGTTATTTTTTTTAAACGTAATATCACTTTGTTGCTTTGATTTTCAAAACAATTCGATAAAGGTATTCCTTTATATTGGCGTATGGTGACGACAGAATACATTTGTCACCCCAACTCTTCTTGTGGGTGTCGTAAGAGTCGACTAAGGACTGAAGTATCACTGGCCATCCATTTAGTAATTGTAGATTGATGATGGGCAGCAGTGTCATAGTGGACACACTTACTGCGATCACCAACCCGCTTGCCCAGCGTGGCGATTATGGTCATTACCTCCTAATGCGTCTATACGCATCATCATCATCAGCCAATTGACGTCCACTGCTGGACATAGGCCTCCCCCAGAGAGTTCCACAAAGATCGGTCGTGAGCTGTCGAAGAATCGCCAGGTTGAAGTGGCAGTGGGCTGGCCATATTGCCCGGAGGACCGATGACCGGTGGGGTCGGCGTGTTCTCGAGTGGCGACCACGCACTGGACGGCGCAGCGTGGGAAGGCCCCCCACAAGATGGAGCGACGACCTGGTAAAGGTTGCGGGTGTCCAATGGATGCGGACAGCTATACGCATAGGTGAACCAATTTTTTTAAAGTGGTCCCCCTAACTTTTTTTGGATATGAATCTTTTAAAGGTAAATTTAGACCTTACGAGCGAATGCTCATTATATTTCCCACTCCTACAAAATTCGTGCGTTACACAGAACGTGATTCGTCGAGATTCGTTGATTTCGTAGAGAGGAGGATAGAATGTGCGTTCGTTCGTTTGGTCTAAATCCACCTTAATATGATTTCGAGTCAGAATCGCGAGCTCTTTTGTTACTGGCAGGACAATAATATTGTCCCAAGGTTTTTTATCCCTTCTATTACCATTTTTTCATACATCTTGAATTCAGCGGTAACGGAATGGAAAGTCCGAAAAATTTATATAAATTTTGGGACAAAATTTTTTTCCTACTACAGCTAACGATTTTGAGAAATCGTATAAAAAAAAAACTGGTACAAAAATAATGGTGGGGACAATTTAAAAAAATGGCCTAGGTAATTGGACAGCGGCCACGTACCGGAAGGCGTAGCGTGGGTAGGCCTCCCACAAGGTGGACCGATGACCTGGTGAAGGTCGCAGGAGTCCGCGGGATACGCGTGGCGCAGGACCGGTCATTGTGGCAATCTTTGGGGGAGGCCTATGTTCAGCAGTGGATGTCTTTCGGCTGATATGATGATGATGATGAATTGGATAGGCCTACGGCCAGCAGTGGTCATAAATATGCTGATAATGAATGAATATACCATGGAAAAAAGTCGTTCGGCGTCTGACAGGGGTGATAGGAACCTTGCCGATATTAACATGTTTATTAATGACAATAATGACTAACGGGTAGTTAAGGGTTGTTTCTGACGTGACAAAAAAATGACATGTTTAGTTTTGATCAAGAGGGGCGATAGTGGCGGTTTTTTGCACCTGGATAATTGTTTTTTTTTTGGAACAAAATCATCGTTATCTTTTCGTTTGAATAGTAAAGTAAGGATTATTTATATTACAGGACAGGTACCGAGTGCTAAAAATAAATTAAAATATTGGATGTCATATACCAAAGAAAAATACACCAAAATCACCAACGTGGGAATCGAACTCACTTACTCAGCTTTCGCGGCTAACGCCTGTACCGCTCGGCCACTCAGTCTTAAAAAAATGATAAAATGTAGTTGTAAACTTTAATAACAACAGTCATATTAATTAATTGTACAATAATCATGAAAACCATTTCCAAATAAAAATAATATACACTATCCCCCTTTCATACACGTCTCATGACTGCATGGCGTTCAGTATTGTTTGTCATTTTCGCTCTTATAGACATTTTGATAAGACCGAAAGGGACAAACAGTTCTTAGCGGCTTGTTAAGTTAGAAGTTCTCGCATTGCATTAAATATTTGTCTATTAATCATCAATCATTAATCATCACTCAAGATTTCAAAAATCAAAAATACGTTTAGAAAATATTATAACTCAAAACATACTAATATAATTTAATCGCATTAAATATTTGTCTTTTAATCATTAATCATCAATCACTATTTAAAAAATATAAAATACGTTAAGTTAAGTAAATATTGAAATGTAATTAAATTATTAAATGTATTTTTACCTTTTCTATTTAGATTATTAGTTTTTATTTTAGATAAGATTTCTTTGTTTGTGTGTTTATATCATAATTTAGAATAAGTTTATACAATAAAGGTAAATTACTCTAACAGACTAATTATAATTTAATTACATTTAGATAACTTGAATTTACCCAATCGATTGCTTTAGTCCCTATTTCCGAAAATACATTGTACAGTGGAGTGCTATAAACGAGCGAGCAACGCGAGGCCGTATATACACACGAAATTGCAAACCCTGTTTACACCACGAAATCCGTTAAATCACTCCCTTAGCATGATATGCCTCGTTTAACCATATGCCGAAGCAACGACACATTGCGCCTTTGTTTCGGAAATCACGGGAGTCAAACCCGAACCCCCGAGGTCGATCAATTAATACGTCAACCGGGTGACGTGGCTTTTCTGGCCCTCGAAAGTGCAGCCAAATCTATTAAAGTTTTGGTTAGTGCGGGTATACACTGGGTTTGAAAA
>JALPQI010018224.1:0-20094 GCA_025490895.1 Thaumatotibia leucotreta
GATAATTCTTTAAGTATAACATATTTCGTGTATTTTGGAAGCTATTTGAGTATTTGCCTTTAGGTGGTCATCCTTTCATGTTGGTGAGCTGATGATGTAAGGTACAACTCCTTGGAGATTAGGAGTTGGGGGATAATTCTTTAAATATAACATATTTGATATATTTTGGAGGCTATTCGAGTATTTGCCTTTAGGTGGTCATAGTCTCATGTTGGTGAGCTGATGATGAAAGGAATAACTCCTTAACGATTAGGGGTTGGAGGATCATACATTTTCGAGATCTATTCAAGTGTTTGCTTAGTAGTTATGACATGTCGGTTAGCGGTTAGTGATTCTTTAAATAATATTGGCATGCTAAGTCTGTTACCTTTGAAATTGTTTTTGTATTCATATAAGTTCGCCAGTGCAGGTTTTATGGCCTACTACAGTGCAGTACATTTTAATTATAAGTATTTAGAGCATACTGAATAACGATTTTATATTTACACTACTAAAAAGCAAAAAATAAAATATTTTAAAATTAAAAATAAAACCGCCTTCAAAAGTTCGCCCGAACTAAAAAGTTAAAAATAATTTTGGTTCCTACTTCTTAGGATTTCCTACCCAAACCTTTAAAACCTTTTACCCTATTCATTGAAATAAAACATTATGGCTAGGTACCCTACAGATTTCTTAGAAGTCGGTGCCAAGCCAAATATGTTCACTTTGCGAGTACTTATATGTATTTGATAGAGCTTTGTAACTTACTGTCACTCCAGTTATGCTTTCATGAAAATGACTGAGGCAGACCATTCTGTTGATAAAAGCGTAATCGGAGTGACAGTAAGTTACAAAGCTCTATCTAATATATACCTATGAACGTATTCGGCTTGGCACCGACTTCTAAGAAATCTGTAGGGTACCTAGCCATAATGTTTTATTTCAATGAATAGGGTAAAAGGTTTAAAGGTTTGGGTAGGAAATCCTAAGAAGTAGGAACCAAAATTATTTTTAACTTTTTAGTTCGGGCGAACTTTTGAAGGCGGTTTTATTTTTAATTTTAAAATATTTAATTTTATTTATTTGGGGCATCAACAGCAGTACATGAAAAATTTACAAAAACTGAATGTACAGTAAACAAAGCTATTAAAACATGTCCACAAAAATACAATGAACATGCAATAACAAGATATAGCGTGCGCATTTATACTAACTAACATTATCAACATAAGTTTCATATCGGGTAAAACCTAACGATACTTGCAAAGTCATGGTACGGCATCTGCTGTAAGTTTGTGATCCAGACATGAGGGCCAATTTGTACGGATTACCGCTACCTTTGGCGGACAATATGGAAAACCGTACTATGTACTATGAATACTGTGAACGCTCTTGCTTATTATACAGGATGTAACATAAAAGTGGTGATCGGCTTAAGGTCCTTTCAGTGAGTAATTTGTACCCGGGCACGGGTAAACTAACTTCCTCGTAGTACAATCGGTTGGACTACGAATAATTTTACTTCCCCGTGGCACAACCAGTTAGACATAGCGGTTGGACCACGGGTCGGGAGCGAAAAAATGTGTTTCAACAGTAAAACTCTTCTACAATTACCCAATAAAGGTAATAACAATTCCGCAACACGATTACGCTCGTTAAAACAACCTAAGGTGCCAGACTCCTACCATGAGTTGGAAAGTAAAAGATACGGTAGCTTTTACTCGATACGTAATGCATTCTATCGCGCTGGCTTACATTGGAGCGAGCGTGATGGCCTGCTGTATCGAGAAAAACCTAGCGTTACCGATACTTGCAAAATCATGGTACGGCTGCAGAAGCTTTTCAGGCGCAGCTAAGTGCTATCGTGCCCACTGTGCGCATTAAGTCTATGCCCACTGTGCACATTAAGTTCTGCCACTGTGCATTAAAAACACAAAGGTTGAGTCGTTAGCTTGCACGTTAAATGAGACGGAACTAATGTGAGATTGTAAGGAATGATAGAGTAAGGTAAAGATTGAGAATTGCAAGTGTTATGTGTAAAGGTGCATTCAGACCAAAAGAGCATTCGCTGTTCTATCCCCCGCTCTACAAAATCAACCAACCACGTTTTGTGTAACGATCGAATTTCGTAGTGTGGAGGGTTAGAATAGCGAATGTTCGTTTGGTCTTAATGCACCTTAACGAGTTTTAAATAAAATATCGTAATTTTTTATTCCAGCACTATAATTTAACAGATAACAAGTCACTTCTATAAAAAAGTAAACCGGCCAAGAGCATGTCGCACCATGCTCACTGTAGGATTCCGTAGTTATTCAATTCAAGCTGAGCCGATTGTTTGAAATAGTTTTATTTTAAAGTATTCTATAAGCCCATTATTAATGTCTTTTTTTCATATTTTTTGGTGGACACAATTTTTTCAAATTCTGTAGTGGCTATCTCGGAAAATATTGACATTAGAAAAAACCTTCTTCTAGGACCCTTATTTTTTCAAAAGGTATATTCAACGATACCCCACACAATAGGATTACAGAAAAATAAAATAAATCATCCCCTCTTTACGACTACGGGAGGTACTATACTATTTTGTTATTACAACAAACTGTCGAAAACTGGTAGACCATAAAATATTTGACCAACCTGTAGTCGACGTCAAAGATATCATTACGGTTTAGGTTCTAAAAATATATTCAAACTACCTTAATGTCTAGGCAATAAAGTCGCGTAAATAAGTCAATATCTCAGCATTTCAACCGCCTAATTTTGGTGGCATAATTTTTGCCGAAGTTTCTATTCATTACAATGTGCTCCTTTGTCATTTGACGGATGCACGGCACCTTATACAAATGACGAAGTATAACACTGAGACGTTTAGTAACTTCGGCAAAAATGATACCACCAAAATTAGGCGGTTGAATGAAACGCTCAGATATTCACCCGAATATATTTTTGGTTGGTACTTACACTGTTACGTAATGATATCTTTGACGTTGACTGTACATAATTAGGCATTATCATGTAGTCACATAAATAACTATAAAATGTAGTCAAATACCAACAATAATTTTTCCTTTGTCAATTTTGCTGTCTGTGGCAGTAGAAAAAGCAATTAGATTTAAATTTAGGGCAGCCTGTCAATACCAGCGAAATTGAAAAGGGTTATTCCTGGAATTCTAGCCGCCATTACTGTAATCTAGGTCATCACGTCATTAGCCTTCGGTTTCTGAACCCATGTCATTCTTAATAATATAATTATATATGTCGAAAATGTAAAACATGATTATCTTATACTAATCTTTAGAATTATAACTAAGGTAAGACTTAAACATATTAAAGTATAATGATTGCTCAATTTGCTTGAACATACCTAAAAACTTGCATTATTACATAAGCACGCACTTTAAGAAACAATATTGATTTTATTACCAACTTACCTTAAACCTTGAGTTAACATACATTTCAAGTCAAAGTTATTGATATTTATAAGTATTAACGTAAAAATATATTCCGCAAACGTCTTTCACGATGTGTTTTTGGATTCTACTGGAGTAGAGTGTATTATAAACATTTTCTTGGTCACTAGTAATCTCGCAGTTGGCACACACCGTATACTCGTATACGCGATGTTTTTATTTATTTATTTAATCTTTATTGCACAAAAAATAAAACTTAGAAGTACAAAAGGCGAACTTAATGCCATAGGGCATTCTCTACCGTTCTTGTTTCATACCACTCTGTCACGCTTTTAGTTGCTGTTTCGACTCAGTAGGTATATAAAAAAAACCGGTGCACTTGTTTCTTTTTTCACGCTAGATTTCAATCCATACATCAGAAATTGAAAACAAAACATCTCATGCAAAATCACCACTGCGTCACGTTTTTTAGGTACACAAAATAAGACAACGAATGTTGACCCTATTATTTAAAAAAAATAAGTTTAATGACTGAACAAGTGTGTTTCAACCTTTATTTCATCCTAATGTTACTTATTTTGACATATGTGCCGTAAGTCACCTGAGATCTTATTTTTAAGGTGCTTTCACAATTTAAATACGAAAAAAAATTTTTTTACGAAATTAACAAAAGCCTGGCGTCGAGACACTCGGTCCGTGGGGCAAGGGCGCACGTGGGCTCCACAAAGCCCTGAGTAAGCGGCTAAGGGAGGCCTCTGGTGACCCTCGCGCTGGCGGCTTTCTCGCGCAAAGGTTGTCATACTCGTAATATACATGATAAGTCAGTTACAAAGTCATGTATCCATTTTTTCACCTCGGTAAGGTGAAAAAACGTAAGTGCCCGTACTATATATAGTCGATGATCGAGATATCTGACGCCCGGGGTCTGTTTGCGTGACTCAGGCGACAGTAACCATGGCAATAATAGACAGAAAAAAGTTGATTTACACGTGTACGTATATTTGGCATACGTACCTATATATTTGGCACGCGTCGATATTTTTTACCTTGACTTATTCCAAAATTAATGATCACCGATAAGCTTACCTGGAACAAGAAAAAAGCAAATTATAGTACATTGTGCCCCTTGGAGGGTAAGTACGGGATTACTAATGGAAATCTGAGTCTCTTACCGCCGTGTTCGAGATGTGAACTTCGAGCAAAAAATATAATTCCATTTAAATTATAAATATTGGATGTCATATACCAAAGAAAAATAGACCAAGATCACCAACGTTCGAGGTGGGTTCCCACCAAAAAATTTCAAAAGTTGGTTTTGTGAAAGAACTACTATTAGTTCTCATTGTCATTATACAGTGTGTAAGTCTAATACGGGCGAAACTCTTACCGGGTGCTAGTTTACGACATAATAAGTACATTCAAATAACTTTTACTTAAAATTAGAGCAACAAATTTTTCCATACAAAATAATTCGGCGCGCAATGTAGAGCAACATGACGCGAGTTAAGCACTCGTTGACATCTAATTTCAAAAGCAGATGACATAACTGCCATATCAACAATAACAAATGTTCGTACCTACATTGCTGCTCCGATAATCTTTAGGGTCAATTCTGTGGGGTTTAAATTAAGAGTAACTTTAAAATAATCTTGTAATCCATGATTAAACTAATGAATCCCATGCCTGGTTTAATTGATCGCCCGTATTAGATTTACACACTGTATAGGTAGTTGCACGAGAGTTGACGTCACGCACCCAACAACAACATGTCATGTAAACACAAGGGGAAGTTTTAGTGTTCTTTTTTCGAACTGACAGCAAATCTACTATAAGATTGACCAAAAAGTTTGTTCAAGGGATTTCCTTCAATATTTTTACGCAAGTCATATTATGTCAATTATTCATTCACTATTTTAGTAGGTACATAATTAGAAGTTGAAGTGGTATGTAATCATTCGTTTCAAATCGAGTGAAAATTTTGAAATTTATTCTCTTTAAATTGATTTTTTAAATTGACATCCCGTTCGTTCATGAGTTTCTGATAAAAATATTTTACAAAATGAAGCGATTATTGGTGTTTGTTCACACTAAGTAACGAAGAATCGATAGATTCTGTTTGTTTCGTATCTTTCTCTTTCTGCGCTTTCTTTCATAGCTTCATCTAAAAAAATTGAATAAATGGCTTGAAAAATTTTGATGCCGGATTATTATATTTAATATTAAATGAAGTGTCGTAAAACCACCTATAATCCAAACGTTTCCAACAATGATCCAAAACTTAATCGAATATCTTCCATTCGGTTTAATTGTTAATCACAGGCCTACCCTCCTAATTAATAATAAAACAAATTTTAGCAGAGCCAAAAAGATTGTTGCTGATGCTTTTAGAAGTTGAAATTATGGACCATAGTTGCAGTATTGGACCATATTGGGTCGTTTTACGGTATTTGTATACACACGCACCTATAGGTAAACACTCTGAGGAAATCATTATTAGGTAATTTCGAAGTTAGAAGCTCAGTAAACGAAATAGAGGCGCGGAAAACAACCGGTCATAAATTCCGATTCGGCAGGGTTACCACTCTGGCATATTATTATAATGTAATGCCGTTAAGTCTTAACGTTTTTCAAACCGCCATATTAAACAGTTGATTATAAAAAATATGTACATAGTTAAGGCCTTTTTTATGTGATGTAGGTAGACAACTGAGCTCTCAGCCCACCTGATCGAAAGCAGGAACTGAGGCCCATGCATATATTTAGTGATCAAAAAATCGCCTATGCGCTGCCTACCCTGAGGACTTAGATGGATTGCCTCTATCTATGCCAGTAATCACACCGGCTTTCTCACCCCCAAACCAAAACACAGCAGTGCAAACACTGCTATTTCGTCTTTAAAAAAACACTCTACTCGTATATCAAATTGTGACACTAGATGTTGTGTTGTGTAGCTCAGTTGTATTCAGCCACAAAAAAAAACCTTAGAACTAATGTCAATATCACAAGTTAAACGGTTACCTCAAACAGATAAAAAAATCAAAGCGCGAAATTTAAAACAATTAAATGTTTTTTGTGTTATACGACACTGTAGGTAGTATTGGTAATATTTACAAATTAAATAGCATGGTTGCGCAAAATCAGTTCGTTTTATGTCATCGCAAGTTTGAGAAAAGCACTACACAAATCTCAACGAGAAACAAGGTTTCAGGCCGCATATCCCTATCTGGCCTCAGTTCCTTCGGTCCGATATATCTACTTGGCCTGTAATCCTTCGTTTCCCGTCCTCTATAGTAAATGTACTATTTCTGCCTTCCGGCCGGCAAACAGCACTTTGCCGTCCGCTGCACTAAAATAAGTTGCCGCCTGCCGGCTCCGTTGAGCAGAAAAATAGTCTACAGATCTCGGCTGTTAAATGGGAAAGCCTCGGATCACATGTCATCCGAGACATTTCCCACTTGAATGGCCTTGGCATGTAATGTAAGTACTATTATTTTGCTCGAAATTTACGATAAATTTGCAAGCCTAGTGACAGCCCTGACAATGATCGCCATCTGTTATGTTTACATTTGATTAACAGCCGTTCTGAAAGCCTAATTCAATCAATTGGCCATTACTTGCCGTGCTAGCGGAACACAATTTATAGAGGCTTTATGCTTATTGGCCGCAGCTATTTCTGTTGTAACAGATTTCATAAAAAATAGGCAATTTAATTTAAACTATCGTTCAACCCATGTCGTAAAATACGCCTCCTTGCCTAGTTGATGAAACTGTCTACGAAACTGATGGTTCCGTATTCATCCGAATCGCTAAACTGAAGTGGCAGTGCGCGAGGCATATTGCACTTAGAACCGATGGCCTTTGGGGCTGAAAGATTCTCGAGTGGCTTCCACGTACCGAAAGGCGTAGCGTAGGTAGGCCCTCCACAAGGTGAACTAAACCTGGTGAAGGTCGCAGGAGTCCGCTGGATGCGGGTGGCACAGTACCAATCATTGTGGCAATCTTTGGGGGAAGCTTATGTTCAGCAGTGGACGTCTTTTGGCTGATATGATGATGGTATCCACAACACAAGCAATAATTGAGCTTACCGTGGGACTAGGTCGATTCGTATAACAATGCTCCAATATTTATTTATTTATCAAGCAGAATTACTAGCATAAAGTTAGATATTAATACGCTTATAAGTTAAATGCACACTTAATAGCGTCCTAAATTCAGTTATGATGAGAAAGAGTTGCAAAGGAGGTAACAATCGTTTGACTCATCAAAAGCCAAAGTCGGCAAAAGCAGTTAGATTTCGGATTTCTTTAATAAAGTAGCAAACCTCCCTCAGAAACTCGGAATCAATCTTGCAGAATGCCCCCTTCCGCTTTCATCTTTTTTTCATTAAGCTTGGATTCCACTGATTCTGCCAAGTCGGTTATCGGAGCGAGTAGTGAGGAGCAACGTTTATATTGTAGACCTTTTTTTTACTTCCTTGTCTCGTGTCCTAACGAAATAAGCCGTTACGTATTGTAGTAACCCTGCTTACGAAGCTGGAGATTCCCTGTTCGAATTCTGGCGAGGGCATTATTGGTCAGAAAATAGTACATTACGACAAAAGTGCGAAAAACATGAAATTCTAAATGAGTTTTAAATCGACACGAGTTACGATTTTCCTTTTTGCGCGTGTCTCGTACGACGTTTTTTAGTACAGATGGCCCTCCGAAGTTTTGGACCTGACGTAAAATGACTTCTAGCACTAGAGCCTAAAAAGTACACCATCTGTACTAAAAAAATGTTTTTGCACTTGTATAGAAATGTACTATTTTGCATAGTGTTTTTCGCACTTGTATCGTAATGTACTATTTTAATCGCCTCTCCTTGTTGTGTGGCTGTCGGTAGCCGCAGAGATAAGCCATTGCTGATTTGTTTTACTTTGTTTTAGTTTGTTTCGCGAACTCGGTGCAATCTTCGATAAGGAGTCGGAGATTTAATGCCGGTTGACTGAGGTACCAATTTCTGAGATAAACATAAGAAATTGGATTTTTTAATTTCGTGGGAGCCCCTACTATAAATACTACGAACTACATCGGTATATTATTATTATTTGTATGTCTTTGCCATATCTCGGGACCATTTTTGAGCCTCTAGTGTCCCACTGCTGGGCAAAGGCCTCCCCCCACTTTTTCCAACCCTCCCTGTCCTGAGCAATCTCTGGCTATCCTGATAAAAAGAAGTCCAGTTCGTCTCGCCACACGGTAAAAAATAAACATGTACCTATACATAAGTTGAACACCTAACTAAGGGTACTTATCTTTTTGTTTTCGAATAGGGTTCCGTACTTCAAAAGGAAAAGCGGAACCATTATTCATAGGGACACTCGCGTCTGTCCTTCACTTACAGCTGATTTGCTCCGAAACTACTGGCCGATTGAGTTGAAATTTGGTACCCATATGTAATTGTAATTATTTATTAATGTGAAGTCAAAATATCGTCGTTTAACAACCAAAAAATACCTTCCTAAATAGCAGTGTTTGCAGTCTTTGCACTGCTGTGTTTCGGTTTGGGGGTAAGATAGCCGGTGTAATTGCTGGCCTAGAAAGAGGCAATTCATCTGAGTTCTCATGGTAGGCAGCGCATAGGCGATTCCTTTATCACTATGTCTATGGGCCTCAGTTCCTGCTTTCCATCCGGTGGGCTGAGAGCTCAGTTGTCTACCTTCATCACATAAAATAAAAGTTAGAAAACCTCCACGGGCTAGATTAATTAGTTATAGAAAAAAGTACTTAATGTAAATATTGCCCTTATTGCTTTGTTAAAGCGTATTTAATGAGATTTTGTATGTTCGAGTATGTTATTGTTTGAAGTTACTTTCGCTGAATTTTCAATCGTGTTGTTTCGAGCCTATGCTAATTAGGTAAGTACCTCATGAGGATAATTTTATGAGTTATATTGTAAATATTTTATGTTTTATTTTATTTTATAGCCTTTATTTAACGACTACAATAATAATTCAGAGTCTTTCGTAGTTGATTTTTTCTATGGTAAGCACATCTGTTACGACATTGTGGGACAATAATAATTGTTAACATAAATATATATATTTTTTAGACATCGGCATAGTCGTCTTGCCCTCCGGCATAGGCCTCCTCTAAAGATTTCCACTCTTTCCTGTCCATGGCGGTTCTTCTCCAAATATGTCCACCCATTCTTTTTAAGTCATCCTCCCAGCGGCGTAGTTGTCCTCCTCTTTTCCGTTTCCCATCCATGGGGTACCATTCTGTGATCAGTTTTGTCCACTTTTCTTGTTTATTTCTGATCATGTGTCCTGCCCATCTCCACTTAATTTTTTTAATTTTATTTGTTACCTACATCATTTTGTAAATATTATATCTACTTAAATTATTTGGACACGTGCAAAATTAACGTATGTAATGATTTTTTCATCAATCCTGTTCGGTAAGTGCGTCAATGCGCTGCGGCCCGTAGACGCGTCATTACGCCCTAGGGCAATCAAGGATTTTCATACAGCACAGGCGGGCGGCGGCTGCGACGCGCGCCGCGGCAGGATTTCTGTTATCAATCATCCCTGATTTTGAGAAATGATTTAGACCTTTTAAGAGTAATTTTGTGAAAATATATTGTTTTATTTAGTAACTCAATGGAAAACAAAAAAAAATATGGAATTCTTGGAACACTTTTTTCTGCTAATGAGGATCAAAAGAGCTCGCGATTCTGAGTAGAAAAACAATGAAAATAATCATTCAAATTTGGCAAATTTTTTAAAAACTACAACAAAATAAAAATCCACCCAAATATCAATCAAAATAACCAAAGATAGGTCAAATCCTGAACAGTGAAACTTTCCCAAAACCCGTATAGGTAGCCATTCCTGGTTTGAATTAGTTTAAACTACACAAACATTTCGCTCAAATACGTTTGCTATCCTATTTAACCGTAGCTTAACATAAGCTTTATTGGCCGTTCGGTTATAAATAAATTATTGCACCAAAGGTTGGTTAGCCCTGCAATCGAATGATGTATTAATTAATCCCATGTAATTTACAATTAAACGCATTAAACTTTACGGTTTAAACTTTTAGTTACCGTATGTTATTAGCGATTTTACGCTTGGGTAAGTCGGAACACAAAACTCTAGTGAGACTCATTCGAACTAAAATTATAAATATAATAATTTGACGCGGTTTACTACACTCAAGTTTTAAGTCGAAAAATGCTCGACATGTTTTGCTCCGTAATATGGCCCAGCTATGCTATTCTCTTATTCACACATTCGACGCTGCGTTCGTCAACGAGCTCGACAGACTCCACTTCGACTCTAGCGCAGCGCTGCGAAAAACGGTATTCACTGACGTAGAACAGCTCGTCGTTGAACTGTAGGCGGTAACTCTCGACGCAGTGTAGTTCCAGCTCACGCCGCATTCGTCGCCGAGCGCTAGTGTCGATTAAAGTGCATTAGTGAATACCATTTTTAGGCTCGACGCTGCCGCAGCGCTGACACAGCGCTGTTAGCAAGGCGGTTTCCTTAGTGAATAACACTGCTGGTTTGTCTGGCCGGCGACCGGCGACCGACGCGTGTCCGCCGCCGACGACATTCGAATATTTTGTTCGCGAATGTTTGAGGGTGGTTTCTCCGACACGTCGTCGGTTACCCGCTGCCGGCGACGTTTCAGAGAAACCACTCACAAACATTCGCGAACAAAACATTCGAACGTCGTCGGCAGCGGACATGCGTCGGTCGCCGGTCGCCGGCCAAAAAAACCAGGGTGCTTAGCCAAGTTGCCAATCGCTAGCGCTTAATCGTCTATCGTAAACGAAAGGCAGCTAGCTGTCTTTATCGCACTAATATGCAAGAGAGACAGAGAGGGAAAACTACGATACGCTACCAAGCGCTAGCGATTGGCAACTTGGCTAAGCATCCAGGGCCTAAGAGGAGCTTTTTCAGGAGCCAATCGCCATGGCTGCCCGACGAATGGCGATTGGCTGGCGAAATATAATTTTAGTATAACTCAGAACAATTTTTAAATACTGATTCCTTTTCATAAACATCCATTAAAACCGGCATGAGCTAATTATTTGTTTGTCCTTATCTGTCAATTTCATATTTACATCTGATAGAAAGGATAAAACATAAATAATAAGTATGATTTAATTGATATTGATATACTAAGAGGCGTCTCGTTTCAGGTTTTCAGTGTCTGATAAAATGTATTTTTGATACATGCCGTATAGCGTGAGTAAACAATTGCTTTCCGTACACTATGGCATTTCATTTGTATACGACGGAAGTGAATTCCTTTGCTCAGCAGTTTGCATATCTCGCCCGGATTCAATTTGAAATATGTCAACGACATATGCTGTTCACTCAAATAATATTATATCTCTTTTTTACGATGCGTTAAACTGCTCGCTCGACTTACGAGACAAGTACGAGTATGTATTGTCTCATCATTATCATCATATCAGCTGAAACGTCCACTGTGGAACATAAGCTTCCCCCAAAGATTTACACTATGACCAGTCCTGCGCCACCCGCAACTGCAGCCAGCGGACTCCTGTGAAGTTGTAATGTATCGCACTAATATTCAAATTGTACATAATTATGCGCGATCTATATCAACTTCGCGTGGTGGTCTAGCCGCTTCATAAAAGGTAGTAAGAGTAAGCCTATTTTCGGAATAGAAAAAAAGGTTTTTACCGCATGGACATATGGAAGTAAGTATCTGAAATTTGGACAGCCTGTCAATGGGTCATTGTCAGTCCGAAAAACAAAAGTTGTCTACTCGGTGGTCAAAAGTTCTACAAATCTATGTTACGATTTTATTACATAGTAGTAAACCGGAAAACCTAGTTGTACCTTCAATTGTTTTGTCCCAAAATTAGTACAGGAATTCGTTAACTTTAGGTGTGTCCATTGAAAAGACGATGGCCTCAATAGAGTGGTGGAATTATGACGCGCCCATGCCCCATATATTATGAAACGATTTTTGGGATAATATATATTATAACCTTAAACATCACAGTCCAGGAAGATACGTTCAAGGAAAGGCCACGCTGATACGTAACTCAATATAAAGCGAGAAGATCTTTACTCTGGGTCATAAAAGTAAACTGTTTCTATGCAGCTCATAAAGGTTATCTATGTTACGGATTCAATATGTCAACGACGAACGCTACGGGCAACGTCTCGTTCCAATTGGCCAGCACTGAAGTTGTTCCTCCTTTGTCTGGCAAGGGCATAAGGTGGTTACCAAACGAGCGAATCCTCATTCTATCCCCTACTCTACGAAATCAACGAATTTCGACGAATTACGTTTTGTGTAACGAACGATTTTCGTAGAATGGGGATAGAATGAGCATTCGCTCGTTTGTTGCAAACCCACCTTTACATTTGCACATCGAGTGTTTCGATTACTGCTATCACTTTTAGACAGAAACGCCAACGAATACCAACTTGAGCCCTTTGACTCGGTACAAAGACCTTGCGAATCGTCGTCGATACCAAACTAACGAGTTATACTCGATCGATTCTAGCCTAAGGAGAGACGCTGTTTCCCTAAAACTGTTCTGTCGCTTATTCGATGGGTGCTCTTTACAATGAGAAGTTTTTGATTTTTACCAATATCGAAGACGTGATCCATGTATACAACCTTTTTGAAATTTGCTCAAATACGGTAGGTACGCATACGATACGTCACAGGGATTCGTCACAGTTTTTTTAAGCAGCGGTGCGGTCGGATCTTTAAGTAACAAATGCTTTGAGTTGAAACAATTCCCAAGCCCAGCTTCAAATTTGGCCAAGTTTCGCCGCAGCTCTGCCAGGTCAATTTGTAGCTTGTGGCCAAGTATTTACAACTTGGGACTACTTATTTGTAACTTAGCTTGACCCTGTTAGGAGTTATGACCCACATTATGAAGTTTCACTTTCAGCTTAAATGTTGACCAAGGAATATTTAACTTAATTACACTGGTCTTCACTGAAGCAATAAATGTCGGTCAGTTTGTGTCTACAGGGTGTATCAACAATTTTGTTATCCGTTTAAGGGCAACTACAGTATCGTAAATATTATAAGAAACTTACAGTAGGAGAAAATATCCTGTGCTTCAAAATAAAATACAGAAAGGAAGACACAGTTATTCGTGACTTGTAAAAATATAAAAACAAACCAAAAATAAACGAAAATAAAGAACTACCGCGGTACAACAAATGACTAACAAAACGTAACACAAAATTGTGTTCCATTGTAACACAATTTTGTGTTACGTTTGTAAGAAAAATGCTCAATCACTTTATATTATTGTTGTGGTATTTAGCTTCGATCTAGAAATAAACAAAACGAAAATTATCAGACCAGATGGGCTATCTAGTCTCGAACTATCCCTTCGGGGCTGTAAATGTCCAATCACAGAAATCTCTCTCATTTCCATTTGGACCAATCAAATGGCTTGTAGTGAGTAATGTCTCCGCTGGGATTTGATACCGACCCGATGTGAACGAAGGTACTTACATCGCTTACATGTATGGAATCGTTGTTCTAAAGGCAGGATATGGGAGCATCTTGTGTCTTAAAAGCTTTCGGGCTATTTTTTTTTATAATAGGTATAATGGCAATGGCTATGAACTATGAACTATGAGCTATAAACACGAACAAAAGATACGCCATCAAGTGTAAATAAAAGAGACACGGCGATGCTCACCCGGCGGTGGTAGCTGATCTGATAGCTGGGCGAGTATCGCCGTGTCTCTTTTATTTACACGGGAGTGCGTATTTTTTCTTCGTGCTTATAGCCGATAGTTCATAGCTTAGTAGCCCGTGGTGAGACCAGTGCCTATATACGAAAATTCAGTCTCCGGCTCTTCTTATTTGAAGTAAAAAAAAACATTATTTTTGTGAATCTCGTTCTTGTTATTATAATGGAACGAATTAAGTACTTGGTATTGAACTTTTTCCTAACTTAGCAAGCTGCTAAGTATTTTTTGTCCCTTTCGGAGTTATCAATGTCTATAAGACCGAAAGAGATAAGTGGTTTACTAATGTTTGGCAAATAATTTTTCCCAAAGTATCACATCGCAAACTATTTTTCCCAAATTTTCATTTGGCAAAAATTCAATTGTCAAAACAACTTATCGCAATTTTACAGTTAGCAAGCCTTTTTGTTGGCAAGCGATTGTTTAGCAAAGAATCACTTGGTCGCTTTTATTTTCCCAAAATATTTTTTGGCAAATGCATCGTTTGGCGTTACATACTAATCCCAAAATATTGTATGGCATACGACTTATACCGCATATAAAATATTACATCGCAACCAATTTTTCGCATAAAGTCATTTCGCCGAAAGATCATATTCCAATTGAATCTTATGAAATCGTTTTATTTCCCAACTAAATGGTTGGAAATTCTATCTTTGGGCTTGGTTTTTAATTGGAACTTTTTATAATACATATTTTCATGTAGTTGATGGTTTTGCTGGCATTTAGTTAACTAAATAATTACCAATTTTTATTTTAGATAAGATTTGTTTGTTTGTTTGTTTATATCATAATTCAGAATAAGTTTATACAATAAAGGTAATGATTCCATTACCAATGTTTTTGGGTATAGTTTGAGGCGAATTTTATATAGGTATGTTTGTTTTTTTTTAATAAAAGCTAACACGGGGTTTTATATGTATTATGTTGATAAACAATTAAAAGTCGGGTTCTAAACAGTAATTTAGATGAAACTGATGAGGGAACGCAATGCCGAGGGAATAACAAAACAGTCGGTTCTGGCACTCGCCGGCCGCTGCCGCGGCACGCTCGCTTCGCTCGCTCGGCTCGTGCGCTGTATGGTCGCAGTTTCACCTAACACTCCTCCTCGCTTCGCTCGTCGTCGTACCTAACGGTCTATCAAATTTGGGAATTTTTTTTTTGGATTTTAACTTATGACAAAATAAAACATTTGCTTAATAAGCATTTGCTTAATAAAATCTTGACGAAGTGAAACTTTGCAAAATAATAATTTGACCAAATGAATAAAATGAGAAATGTAACTTTGCTAAAGATTTGTTTGAGAAATGAGACTATTGCGATAAGTTATTTGGGAAGTCATATTTGGGAAACATAATTTGCCAAATGGCAGTACACCGATTCACCCACTTGCTAGTAGAATAAAGGCGGTTAGAGTAGCCACATTATGACTAGCTTACACAACGCAGATAAGACACGCCGCGTGAATATGTGCGATAACTATAACTCTTTGCGGCCATGCCTTCCGAGCCTCTATGTCCCAAATCGAATCCCTAGCATGTACGGCTCGTCTGTCTTTGTCGTTGATGATTGATATCTCATAGCGCCCGGATTACGTATGTTTTTGTTCCTTAAGATTAGGAGGAGAGAGGGAAGGAAATATGTAACCGTTTTTGGTTCGTTACTTCGGTTTTTATTGAGCTCTTATTTGTGCTAGATTTGCCGGTGTGTTGTGTAATTTATTGTTCGGAGATTCCATAACTGCTTCTTTGTATGATCTTTTATGTACAGTCAGCAGCGGATATTGCTGGGGGAGGGTGTTCAACATAAACTTGGCACGTCCTTATTTCTACGACTGTATCCCTCTTATTCATAAACGTCTGCTAACTTAACAAGCCGCTAATAATTGTTTGTCCCTTTCGGACTTAACAATGTGTCCATAAGAGCGAAAGGGACAAACGATTATTAGCCGCTTGTTAAGTTAGCAGACGTTTATGAATAAGGGGGTAAGAGTGTGCTTAGATCATTGTACGCGGGTACAGCGGGTAAGCTATATCTGCTGCTGACTTTACAACAAAGATGCTATAACGAAGAATTCTAGGAGCTTTCCATGAAAACATGTCCTGAGCGACACTGTCTATTCAATAGTTTTGAAATTAATAAGCTGAGTTACGGTATAATAATAAAATGTCTAGGCTTGAGGGTGCGGCTCCACTGACGCGGAGCGGAGCTGTGCAAAATTGACCAATTACATTCTTCAAATTCAAAATTCGAAACACAGTGATGCGGTCTCATTGGCCGAGCTCCCACAGCTCCGCTCCGCTCCGCGCCAGTGGAACCGTATCCTTAAGATTGGCAGTGTTTCCTAGCAGCTAGCATATTTTATAAGGGTAGCTAGGGCGTACACGTAAGCGGCAAAAAATAGATGTTTTCATGGAATGCTCCTATATAAAAAGTCCTTTTTCTCCACGATCCTGTCATTAAATCTACAATACGATAGACATTCAAACTAGGACATCAAAATGTCCAATAAAAAAAGAATTGTTGTGAGTCATTCAATATTTTACGAGTTAATAAAATGTCAGGCGATTGGATGATTTTAAATCCACTCTGCTGCGATGCCCCACGTCATTCAATCTTGCATCTTTATTACTGGAGTGTTACTGCGTCTAAGCCACCTTCATAGGCTACGTTTACTTTTGAAATGAAATGAAATACATTCATAAGCACAAATAAAATTGCAAAAGAAAATTTTTACAACAAAATTATATTAAAACTACATGGTTGATGCCAAAGGGTTCTCACTCAGCTTATTGTTACTTAGTACGCCAGAAGGCACATTCCCCAATGTAAATTTTTAGTAAAGCCCGACTGCTCGTTGAAACATTAACAAATCCATAAAAACATTAATTACTGATAATTAATCTGTGGGGTTCTACGCGCGATGGCCGTTGGGGCGGGAAGGTTCTTGAGTGGCGGCCACGTACCGGAAGGCGTACCGTAGGTAGGCCCCCACAAAGTGGACTGATGACCTGGTCAAGGTCGCAGGAGTCCGCTGGATGCGGGTGGCGCAGGACCGGTCATTGTGGTAATCTTTGGGGAAGGCTTATGTTCAGCAGTGGACGTCTTTCGGCTGATATGATGATGATGATGAATCTGTGGGGGTTTCACTCCGCAGATAAGGTATATTCGACCAATATCCTGCCGGGCAGGCGCAGGCACCATACCAGTGGGCTGCGGCTGAGCGGTGCGCGCGCGCAAGGGCGAGTCACGTGGGGCACTGTCGTGCGTAAACAAAAACTTTTCAAGTGATCTTGAGTATTTTTCTAGTGTTAATAAGCCCTTTCCTTAAGCAATTGTCAGCCTCCGTAGCCTAGTTGGTAGTGATCCTGCCTACGAAGCTGGAGGTTCCGGGTTCGAATCGCGTGTAATTATTTATCACAAATATTTGTTCCTTGGTCATGGCTGTATATATATTTAAGTATCTATATGTATCTATCTATTATATATATATATATATATATATATATCGTCGCCTGGTACCCACATCACAAGCCTCAATTGAGCTTACTGTGGGACTAGGTCGATTTGTGTATATTTGTGCAAGGTATTTATTTATTTATTAAATGAGCCACCTATAAACATGAACAACATGTACGCTTGCATTTAAGTAGCATCATTTTGCATAGCGTGACTTAAGTGTCCGTAACCATGGCAATAACAGACACAATAGTACATTACGACACAAGTGCGAAACATTTTTGCACGTGTCTCGCACGACGTTTTTTAGTACAGCTGGCCCTGACCTGACTTAAAATGAGCCACTTCTCGCAATATCGCCTAAAAAAAGGCACCATCTCTGTACTAAAATAGTACATTACGCTACAAGTGTGAAAAAAATGCAGTCCGAAATGAGTGAAGATAAATCAAAGCACGACCAAAGGGAGTGCTTTAAACCGACACGAGTTACGAATTTCGTTTTCGCAACTGTATCGTACAACGTTTTTCAGTACATATGGCTCTCCGAAAATATCGACATGACGTAAAATGAACCACTCCTCGCACTAGCGCGTAAAAAAAACGCCATATGTACTGAAAAAAATATTGTATTTATTAGTCTAACTTATATAAGAACTGTATCAATAATGCATAATGTAATATAGCAGTCGTAACACATCGATCAGTAAGTAGGTCACTCAGGAACAGTGATAAAAGAGAGTCGGAACCCATCTGATTCGAGGGTCAGGGCATAAATTATGTTTCTACGGTGTGGGCATTATTTTCAATGACATGCCTCCCGTTTTCTCATTTTCTTTCTATTATTTACTCGTAAGCTGTAGTCTTGGTAATGTTATTGGTTATTGGATTCATTTTGATTCCTTCTTTTCATTCTATTTTATAAGCTTTGATGCATTTATAAAAATGTTTACTATGTCGATCTGTGTGTTGTACGCGAGTAAGTATTGTCGGATGATATTAATTATTAATTTATTGCATGCGGGTGATGCAGAACCGATAATTGCGACAATCTTAGAGGGAGGCCTATTAATGTCCAGCAGTGGACGTGTTTCGACTGATATGAACTGAACATCTAGCAGCTAGAACTATTTAGATATTGCTGTCATTGTTTTTTATTTATCCAAGTATCAACATGTTTCTATCTATTAGGTGTACCAGTACATAGCTGCTTAGTCCCCTCGACACAAGCTTTAATGGAGCTTATGATGTTTATTTATTATACAGTTGCCATAAATATCGCAACATGACAACATTCTAATAAATATCCTATATTTTTCAGAAAATCTTCGACTGATTCATCTAGGGGTATAAGGATCTTCGAAAAAAAAAATAGTTTACCAAAAATATTTAACATAAATAGGTACTTACGTACATGCTTTCTAAAGTCAAATTATCAGTCCATTTCAAATACGAAGGCCCGATTCCACTTAACAAAGTCATTAGGCTTCAGCAATAGGATCAGTGATAAAAAAACCTGGCCAGGCCCTTTTTTGTCGTGATATTTTATGCATACATCGGTGTACCACACGTGCCAATTGGTAGTGGACCAATTAAATGACAAAAGTTTCGAGTGGCATCGGGCCTTCGTATTTGAAATGGACTATACCAAAATTAATTTCAATCAGCCATTTCTCAATTAAGGAATCCAATCGCAAGCCATGTAACAGGCTGCAAAAGCCGAATAACCAGAAAAAGAAGGACAAAAGCCCGACAAAGAGTGACCCAATGACCCCTCTTTATCTTCGCCCCGCCCCTTGCCCCCGGCTTTGTCTAAGTCTGAGATAAGGGACGTTGATTTGAATTAGGAAATCGGGCGCGATCTACGCTAGTCTCTGCTTACTTTTTCATTAGAGAAAAGAAAGTCAGCGCATTTATTTGCTCCGCTGTTACACAGAAAATTAAATGTTTTTTCTCCAATATGCTCGGAAATGTTCGCATTAATGTAGCAAAAACGAAACGCGAAGTACCTTCTTATGTACCAGCTCAAATTAAAAAAAAAGATTTTCATTATTGTACAGTTTTTGCGGCCGCGAAATTGTACTAAAATCCATTAATGTATTGTTTTTTACTTCTTAAAAACTACTTTTGGACTTTGAAAAAAATGCATACAGCCAAATTCTAAAGCCACGACCAAACGCCTGGTCTGGATAGAGCGAGAGACGGCGATCAAATCTATGGCCGTCTCGTTCTATCATGAGTTACAAACGCCTCGGTGTGTCAGGTCGTGTAGGTACGGTTTAATGAAACCATAGATATCGTTACTATTTTTTATGAACGACCATGCATTAAAAAAAAGTTTAGGCGGGAATCATAAGAGATTTTTTCTTTTCAATTGTTATTCAATTTGCAAGAAGAATTACTTAATCGATTGTAATAAATTTTGTTTTATTTCCTTGCATGTTTGGAGAAAAGTCCTATATGTGCCTCGGACGGAAATAGAATTTCGTGGATTCGTAT
>JALPQI010018225.1:0-20046 GCA_025490895.1 Thaumatotibia leucotreta
ATCTAAATAGCGATGTGTCAGTTCCATAGAATAACTGTTACAAGCCGAACCTAAACTGAATCGCATTTAAGACATACTAATGCGGTTCAGTTTAGGCCGAGAGAAAGAGACAAGGCTAAACGAGTCGTATATCACTGTCGCTTTCCCTGAACCTAAACAGAATCGCATTAGCACGTCATGGTAACAAAAAATTTAATGAAACATGTGAATGTAAAAAAATACGTTTGCCAAATACATGAGCAATTTAATTAAACTATCATAATCATTATCAATTTATCACCTTGACCAGTACAGTATGCCTAATAATTTTGTCCTCTATTTTATTACCGAACGAACCCAAAATGATTTTTTTGCAAACTTCACTTAAGCCTTAAAACCCTTTCCAACACTTAAGTGAATTAATTTCTGATCTCTGTGAAGACAATGGATGGGCAGAAATTGTTTTACTCTTTAGTCGTTTTCAACTAATTACAACTTCGTGTACCATAAGGATTGTCGCTGAGTGAAAAATAATCTTATTAATATACTTTGTCTTTTTCGCATAGTATAATATAATATTTAATTTTAAAGTGATTTTTCATAACACTTGCTTTCTAAGCGCACCATTGCTTGCGTGTATCGCGGGAGTATTAATATATTTTGTGTTATAACTTATTTTTTTGTCCGCAAGTGTGATGAAAAGCATTGTATAGAGGCATACTAACTCGAGACATCTTCTAACGCTCTCTTTAGTAATACCGCACTTACCTCCCTAGATGCACAATATACTATTACTGGATTATTCAAATTTTATAAGTAGCTACCTATAATCAGAAACTCTGCACATGGTGTTTACTATAGCACCGGCACATAAAAAGTGTATCCTGATTCTGACACCCGTCAGTTCGATACATTTTCTAACCTAAAAAAGTTTAAATTTTGACACTTATTCGTACAAAAGAAAATTTGTCATTTTGAGAAATTTCAATATTGTCACCCTATAAAATAAATACTATTTAACAAAACTTACAAACTCCGCTCCCGAAACACATGACAATACTTTACGTAGATTTATATACAGGGCGTCCCAAAGTTATGGAACATTAAGGGGAAGTACCTTAAATATCGTAGATAGGATATTTTGCTGAAAGAGGACTTTATTTTATTTTGAAAATTAAATAATACTGCGTTCAAAAAAAAATAGCTTTTTCTAGGCATCGAACCTACTTTAATACGGAAAAAAACTTTTTCGTAATATTATGATGTCAATCGAAAGAATGGATAAAAAATAACAATTTTTCTTAAGAAACATAGTATCTAAAACTAAAAGAATAACCAAACAAGTTTGGATCAAAATTTGAAAAAAATTCTTTGGTTCGATTTCCGAGTGAAGTAAGTAATTTTTTTGAAAGACTTTGACTGCTCTATTACTAAATTTTAAAAATAACATTAAGTCTCTTTCAACAAAATACACTATCTACGATATTTAAGCTACTTCCCCTTCATGCCCCATAACTTTAGGACGCCCTGTATAATTATGAACAAAATGTCGTGATTCAAATAAATATTCTCTATTCACATGTTGCGCACTGATACTTCCACCTTAATATTGGGTGAAAGCATTTAATTTGTTTTATAATGCCGAAAATTATCGAAGACGTTTTGCTGCGGTAGATTTTTCCAACGTCTTAAAATAAACTGCTTCTGCCAAACTCCTAATGAGAGCAGGTAATGAAAAACGATATTTATATTTTGTAATAAGGAAGGGCTCAACCCTAACAATGGAGTAATCCGCGGTCGGCCTATCTTCGTCGTACATCTTGTAGGCAATAATTTTGCGCAGATTATTTTTCACTCCTGGCAGCGAGTTTTAATGTCTTTTGAAATAAAATTAAGTTTGTCGTACCGCTTCCGCTCTGTTCATTAGAGGTCTGTTCATGTCACTTGTACCTTTAGCAGTTTCTTTTTAAAATAAATAAATGTATCTATTTACCTATTTAATTTGCAATTAGTTCTAATTGTATTTATTATAGTTCGTTTTTTCAGCTTTATAATAAAAAGATACATCAAGATTGTTTACCTTATGTTCAATGCTAACAAAACAAAGCATAGTCAGCACCAAAAATATGTTAACAATTATGATGTTCATGCCTCGGAAATGTATAGGTATTACATGTTTTGGACGTGTCCGTGTTCATAGTATCCTGATACGAAATTTTGTAAGCGGTACTATCGTGGTCATCGAAGAAATAGTTATTTGTACAGTCGGGGAATTTAAATTCCTACCCACCTAAGGATCAATATCGTATAGCAAACAGTCATCATAAGAGCTATCTACTAAGCACAACGTTACTTTGACATATCAGACGCATTCGTTTGTGTTACTAGGCAACTGATATGAATAAGAACGTTGACATGGGGAACTGTAAAACGTCAAGGCACTGCTAAAAATGGATGACAGTAATCGAAAATCTAACAAAATATATTTCTCAAACATGGAATGAAGTGAAACAAAAAAAATTATCACCTTTCTAAGAAATTATAAGTCAACTACATAACTAAGTCTTTGAAACACAACAAAAGTCAAATACGACAGCGACACCTTATTTTTTTTTTAAGATTGACCTGTTTGAAAGTTGCAAATTTTTTATTTAAAAAAGCGGTATTAGACGACGCGGTCGGTTGGGTCCAATTAATCGCATGCAGTGATCGGGGCCGACGGATCGCGCCGCATAATACTGCTTTTTAAATATTATTTTGAGTAGTTATTATACATTTATTTTAAATTATATAATTTAAATACCTAATTATAACTGCAAAAATTTGCCAATCATTTTTTTTTTACTAATATTACTTACAGATAATTATTGGCTAAAAGCCAAGATGCCAGGTCGCAACCCTATGTCAAATGAAAATTAAAAAAGAGGTACTTGCCGGCCTAGGCCGGCAACGAGCTACTTCCCGGCCACTTTTTTGGCACTTAACTACAACATTTCATTGCATGTTTGAGAAAAATATATTTCTATCGCTTTCAGTCTTGCTATATTTGAATGAATCGGGAACTCGGAATCAAAGTTTAAATTTTTGATTGTCGACGAATCCAGACACTGGTTTACTACCGCGAACTACGAAATTCGTAAATATTGATCATTTTTCTCTGTCACTCTAACGAAGGCGTCATTAGAGAGTTGTAAATAACCCCCCCCCCCCTAAATAGAAATGAAACTAAATTTAAATACTTTTTTTTTTATTAACCAATAATTATACAGTAAAACATAATATTGATAACTTAGAGATAATTTGGCCAGTGATCGTCTAGTCTAGGGTAGGACGCCTATGTTGTGAACCGTATAGTAACAAAGATTCTTTAATGTGAAACAAGCTAAACCTTTGGACACAAAACAAATAGATATTTGAACATCTAGTAATAAAGAAAAACGACATTTATTGAAAGGAAAACGTGACATTGTTTTATTGAATTTGAGGGAATATTAAGATAGATAGTTATGACATTATTAAGCACTGAAATTGAAGTTTATTGATTAGTAGAACAATGAGTAATGTAGATTATAAAATATATAATGTGAAGAATGAAACATTTAAAATAAAATTCCTCAGAGAGGAATATCCCCGACCATCTAAGTGACCTCTGTCAATTGACTGGAACTTCTAACAAATTTATTGCTTTTAACCCTAACACATCTGCTAGCTAAATTAACAGTTCCAGCAATTTTGGGTGGGGTAAAGAGGCAACGCTAAACCAACCAGTGTAGAGTTAACTCTGTCAGTTGGGCTTCCTCACTACTCCTAGCTAAATTTTACAGTGCTTCGGAACCTAACTGCAATGCAAACAAAGGGAAAAGATGAAAAGAAGCACTAAGTATTCATACGCGTATCATATTGCAGTATAACCCCAAACTAGGCCTAGCTACAGCTAATACTCAAATTCTCCAGGGTCTAAAGGTGAAAAGCAAGCACTTTTGTTAAAAATAATGATGATCGATACATTCGTTCTCTGAATGATCAACCAAGATGAGCGTTCCTTCTGCTCTATAAGACCCAATGCACTGCTTCGCCTCGCAATTGGACCTTAAACAGTCTGACCAAAACTCTTTGGACCAGTCTGTGGCTACTGGACTCAACTTGACAGAATCATTGTTACTTTTATATTATAGTGAACACCTTTAACAGTTGACAGTGCATCGCTTGACGCCCCCCACACTAGAGAATCAGAGAACCTAGAAAACCAAAACGAGTTAACTAACAACAGCCCAGAATTGAATTATATTATTAGGCTCTGTTAGAGAATATAGATTTTAACGTTACTTTAGAATGAAAGTTATAAATACCCATTCCCATGTGTATAGTGAATGATATATACATAAATATATAACTAGTATTTACAAGAAATCAGATTAGCTTACCATAATTTCCAGCTAATAAAATAATTCTTTAAGACAAATACATTCCAAAATTTCAATACAATTTGGGCAGAGCTTCGCCCTCCAAAGATTCCTTCACTGAGGAGACAGGGTCTTTACCCTTTCGCGGTCAAAACGCAAGAACCAAAAGCCAAAAGGCCCTTTCGCAGTTAAACTCAAAACGCCAAAAGCAAAAGACCGTTAACAGTAAAACTCAAAACGCCAGAACCCTTTCTATGGGAAGTCCCAGCCTTATATACAGAAATTTCATGACAAAATATGTCGAAAATGCTTTCATAAATTTTGAATATTTGAATTTGATAAATAAAAATGTGTGAAACCAGACATGTACAATAAAAAGCCCGTATTAAACTGAATACAACAATTTACAACAAACGTAAATTGTTGATATTATTATCATAAATTTATTGAATAGTTTGTGAAATAATGAAATATAATAAATAAAATAAAAATGTGCATCGGATTTATCGCAATGAAATGTCGTGAAAGGCGAGATACGGCTTTAACAACAAATGACGTTGCCATTTGTCATTAATGTCATAATCAACAAACATTAATATTTCATAAGAAAATATTATTGTTTGTTTACGATAGAACAAACAATATTTATTTCAGGTTTCTGAGAATACATAATCATAAAATGTATTTATTACACACCAAAGTGTCGTCAGAATGCAATTGTTATAAATTATGGATGAATAACAAATCTAACTACAAATGTAAGTGATTTTACTGTTCAAACATGAACATGGAACAGTCACAATTCGCCCCCGATTTAAGTTTTGCAATGAAGCGCCGTACAGTGATTCATGAGAAACTTCAATCTAAACCCTCAAAATAAATAAATATCGATAAATCGATATCTTGGAACAGCCACAATCGCCCCCGATTTAAGTTTTGTAACGAAACGCTGTACAATGGTTCGTGAAAAACTTCAATCTAAATGCTCAAAATAATTAAATAAATATTGTTTCCAAAAATGACAATTATTGACACTCCTACCCCAGCCCTGTGTAATTTTTGCATCGCATGACATTATCGACCGCTAAGTCGATAACAACATTAAAACAAAGCAAAGCAAAAATTTAAAAGATGTGGCGAGTATAAATGACCATTACTCAGAAATACCCAATCAGTTCAGGAAGAGAGCTATAAACTTTAAGGTATCAGTTTCATGAATAAAAATTTAAGAGGCCAGAACGCCATTCCGTGAAGCATAAAGGTTGTGAGGCTTTACGTTCTCTGTAGAAACCCGTCTTATCCGTTCATTTGGCATCCTTAAGCGATATTCCTTCCACCACATACAGAGCCGCTGCCAACATTGCCCTGGCATAATGAAAGAACAAGAAAAGTCTTCCCTAGAATGACTATTCCTTTCGATTCTTCAGTTGCCCCCTTCAATAATGTCTCCATGGACCAATGACCAGTTTATAAACCTTCCGAAACCAATTAGTATCCCCTTTCATGGCGTATGTCTCATACTTGAATAAAACAATTCTGACCCTACATGGTTGAGTTTGCTCCCTTTTGTTGTATTAAATATGTAAGGGAATAAACCATGACCGTAAAGTAACTAAAAAGATATTAATTAAAATTTATTAAAAGACACGCACTACTTACAAAATGTAAGTACAAAGGTCAACCAGGTATCTAAGAAAATAAAGATCAAATTAAGGTCATCTAGACAATCACGGCCCAAAAAATTAAATATTGCATATTCATCAGGTATCAAAATTACTTTATACAAGATGAGGTGTGTGGTTTCAGTTACGTTTTCATACCTTGTAGAGTATCACATTGTCAAAAAATTGTACCTTTAAAAGGTATAATAAGCTATCCTGCCACCAAAATTTCTTGACAATGACCTTGTGACCCCATATCGAACCCCTCCCCCCACTATGCACAATAACGATGTGTCAATAACTGCTAACCACATTCCTGATTTGTGTCTTTGAACAAAATCCTTTTTCACAAAATGAACATACGTGTCACCATGTATACATCACACACTTGAAATATCTAACATCCCTATGGCATTCATCACTTAGTTAAATCTTACACAAACCTCTTTGCACGGTTGTTCATATGATTTCATTCAAGAACCCAAAATCAAATAGAATATGATCACAAAATATTAATTTTTGATTTTAGCCCATTTATTAAGTTTACCCTGTAGTAAAGAGGTAATTTGATTGAGCACATACTAAATTACAATGAGAATGATATGAATAATCTACACGCCAGATCTACGCCAATTGCCGCAAAGTGCATTACACGAAGAAGAGTTCTTTGTCGGGAACGTGACGGCTATGACATCCACCTTAAAAAATATGAAAGGTGCGAGAATTTTATATAAATAAGAAATCCTAGTTATAAAATTAAGATTCACCAAAAACTGCATTCTTAACTTTCTCAAATGTACGCCAAAACTGCATCACGTACGTCACATTCTCGTGGAATGCACCGCTAGGATTCTACGCGACAAATTTACGCCAAATGCTGTTAGGATTGGGTATAAAAATCAAAATGAAAAAGAATCGAAATATAGCTATAAAAGGGAAGCACTTGAAAGCAGAGCAATTGGGTACAGGCAATGACAGTTGCACAATTGCCTGCGTAAGAAAATAATAAAAATGTACTACGCGCACAACAAATTTGTTCATTGCAAAATTAAGTATTAGGTACGCTAGTCAAAATAATTACACAAAAATATTAATTTACGCTTCATGCTTACCCTGCGTCTTAGGATCTGTTCACACCAACGACTTGAAAGCAACTTCTGTACAAAAATTTTACGCGGCGAAATCGCAGCGATTTCGCCCCCATACAAAACTCGCTCACAAATCGCATGTATGCACAGAGCCTTATGTGCATCTTTAGGATTACTGCAATTTGTCTTTGACAAAATACTATGATATGCACATGCTAAATGGCAAGCTAGATGCATATGCTATGTTTGAATTACTCCAGTAATTGTTTTATTTATTTATTTTATTGGAATTCACCTGACGAAGAAAGTTAGGGAGAAAGTTTTCCAGAAGAAGAAAGTTAAGAGGGAAGTTCATCAATGTGTCATGAACCTAAATAAAAAGAGAAAAATAAAGATACATATACAAAATAAACAATAAGTGACCATGTGGTTCTGTCGAAACATCTGACCCGGCGTAGTATTTAGCAGGTTGCACCGGAACCATGGCTCTGTCAAGTCATCCGAAGTGGTGTAGAGTTTGTCAGGTTGCCTCGGAGCTGTCGAAACACGACCTTCGCCCAGAAGTCTGCACACGCAATGGTATCCTGCAGTGGCGTGGCACGCCCATCACAAACGTGCTGAAGTGCACGCAGTGGCGCGACCGCAGCTGCTGCACCCTCAGTGAGAAGTCAAGCTTCCGGCGGACATGCTGCACCATGTCTTCAGCCACGGCGTAGTAATGCAGACGCAACCCGCAAAGTGTCCCACCCGGTGTAGCGGCTCGAACACCAGAATAGACCAGCTATGCCTAGTCTTCTCAAGCGCCCTGCGCACCTTACTCCTTCCTCCATCAGTGTGAAACCCTCTTTGTCCACAAGGGTCTTTTCCATATTGGGAACCTGTAATTAATAAAATATTAATTTGCTGATAGTACGACATTTTATTAGAAAGTACTCTAAACAATTTACTCTACAGATAAATGATCTGATCTATAGATATATAGGGAAAGTCAAAAATATTTGAAGAAAGCACTAAATAATTGACAACTTGTTAAGAAGAAGAAGAAGACTTAGAATACTTCTAACTGCTGATAACACCGATTACATGATATATGTTAGTATGCAATGACAACAAACTAAAACTTTACCTTGCTATCCCTCGAAACTCGAATCAGCTTCACATTATTTTCTAAGCACTATTATTAATTCTTCTACACTAAATTTACTTCTATTTACAACACAAATAGGTAAAAACAATAATGCGTAATCTTTTTTTCCATTGCGCCACCGTCGCTTTAAAACTTATTGGAATTATCATAATTTTGTTATTATTGGGTTTCAAATTAAACAAATATTCCACAAAATTGTTTTTGTAAACCCGGCATTGAAAAATCACAATTTTGAAACTGACATTACGTTTGAAGCAGAGATTACGGATTCTCTGTGGTTTAAGCAGACTATAAAAACCGCGGCCGCTTTATCTTGATGAACATGACAGATGCCGAAATCGCGTGTTTGTCTCTGTCGTACGATCGGGAAACGCGGCTGCAAGAAAGGGACGGAGGATAGAACAAGTTTAAATGAATATTATTTTACGTGAAAATTACATAAATATTATTTATTTGCAGTTTGAGATAATTGTGGATTGATTCGCTCCCAAAAAGCGTCAAATGTCAAACGATAGCGGTTAACTGTGGATGAAAATTATTCTCGTATGCTCAAACTATTTTTTATTTGTAATTAAATTATTTTATTTCAAATAAAGGTAAACTTATTCCGTTTTATTTCTTATGTCTGTTTTATTGCGAGCGTGCAAGTGGTATTTATATTTTATCGCGAGTGTGTAGGGTGGTCTTTACAAAGACTGGCCGTTGACAAATCGACCTATGCCATAAATCTACAAAAGTATTATTCTATCTATGGCTACTGTGGTTCGCCCGAATGTTGCCAAGATATCCCGAAATCCGCATTTTCTCCGATTTTTACTGAATGAAATCTTAACCCGATTTTTGAAAATGTATAACTGTATTTTTATACTTGAGTAATTTTGAAACTTGATTAACATACGTACCGAATAATTAGCGATTTGAATAATATGAAAAGTCGGGATTAGTGTGAAGATTAGTGAAAATATCAGTTATTAGTTAAAAATAAAAGTGACAGAACAAAATTACGAGAACGACTTAAAATTATTGTTTCTTTTAGGCAAAGTGAATAAAATGGAAACTTATTTTAAAATCAAATTACACTTTTTCTTAAAAATTCCGTGATTTTAGAACGTGACTCCCGCTTTTTGCATTTCAACACCTGGCAACACAAATTCGTTTCGTTGTCTCGCGCGTTTTGTCAAATTTCAAATAATTATTTCTCGTAAAATAAGACTTGAATGAGGGTTTTTGATACTTTTTCTGCCGCTATGGGGAGGTGAGATGGCAGCACTGAGCCGACCTTATAACGAACTGTCAAAATAAATACGCGCATTTAATTTTCAACATATTTATAGGTTTATTTATTCTGAAAACCATTACTTTAGTCATATTGTTACCTAAACTAAATAAATAAAATAGTTCCAAGTCAATTCTCATGAAATTAACAAAGTTATAGTAATTATTTTGAATACCAGTGACTTTGAGCGCCTGTTTTAGAGTTCAATCTTCAGTTCGACGACCATGTATTAGTCGTAATCCATTACAAAATCAATTCTCTTCCAAATAAAATAGAATTTCAATATTTTAGGCCCAGGTGCCTATGAATAGTATGAATCTGACAGCTGTCGAGACCAGGGGCGTACGAAGCGCCGCCTGGTGGCAGAAAAATTATCGAAAACCCTCATTGTTTAGTTAGTTTATAATTACCAAACGGCGTAAAATAGGACAAATCTGAAATCGGTTTCTACTATACAAAAACAGACATAAGAAACTATTGGTCCGAAGCAAAATGTGAACGTAACTTCATGTTTTTTGAACAATAGTGGAATAAGTTTTCTATCAGTGGAAAACAGTGAAAACATCGCGAGGCTCCACCAAATCAGTACAGCATCGATCACAGAGACTGAAATTACTTCGTGCTGAAAATTTCTTGCAATTTGGTAAGTTTTCGAACCATAAGTAATTTCTTGTGAAACTGAAAAGTACACCTGCAAAATATTTTATAACACGAAACTTTATGAAAGGCAATCGGAAAATGTTTAACTCTCTTTAAATACACCGAAAACATGTCCGCAGAGTAAATGTCTTGTACCTTTAACACTGAGGCACTAATTGAACTTCTCATCTGTAGCAAACGTAACCTATAAATAAAATACAATATCTACTTCTTTAGTCTACATTCGACGTCCAAAATATTGTAGTAAACTGTTTAAACAAGGGGTATTAAAGTAATTTAATGTTCTTGTTCTTTTTCAGTAAGCAAACAAGCAAGCAAGTGAATGAAAATGTAACATTTTTGAGGAAAACCAGCATTTCGGAATTACGTTCTTTACTGCAGCTGGTCTCGATATATCTTCCTGATTTCACAAGTAAGTGTAAACTATCTATTTTATGAACAAAATTCACATACTATATTATGTTTAGAGTAACTTTTCAAATTTCAAAAAAATTCATTGCTCTGAATTCCGAAGAATCTCAATTTTTGCTTTCTCTTATATTTTATGGATGCTTTTAAGTCTGAAATATTTTATTCGCGTTAATAATGGTTAGTCAAATGCAGCTAAAGTGGAATTTTATTGAAATTAAAACATTTAATTATTTTGGTATACTACGCTGATTTTGATTATCTGAAAATTGTCATAAAATGAAACTTGTACATTTTTTGTAAAAGAAATCAATTTATTTGCTTTTGGTATTGTATACCAAGCTATATTAAATGCATCATGCATCATTTTATAACCAGAATCCAAAAATATTGTCAATATTACGTTTTTTTCTCTTTGTATGCCGGAACAATGGAAAGAAAGGATTAGTTCAATTTTATTTTAAGCTCAAGAAACCTACTGACTATAACTAAATATTATTAACTAGTTAGGCGTATCTATCTACATCAAACTATGCCCTTAAACAATTTCTACAAAGCAGAAAATTCTCAAAATCAGTTACTATGAATTGTAAGTGAGAATGCGCCCCCAGTAATGCGAGATTTTATGATACTTCTGTTAGGAAATAAACTGAATAATTATTTTTAGGGAAAACCGATATATGAATGATATATAGTAATGAAAATAATTTAATTGTTTTTCAGTTGGCCTTAGCAATGCTGTATGGGAAAGGGGATCTTGTTTGACTCATACTGGAAGATGGACTATTATGGAAATTTCTAAACTTAGAAGACTGCACATAGTAATGTTACAGGTACGTAGATTTCATTAGCTATATTATATTGAATCTTGTATCAGAAAAATGCATGTAGCACTACTGGGTTATGCAACGAAAAATCATGCAACTGCAACATATGCAAATTTGTTGCATAGGTATAAGTGAATATTCCGAAACTTGTATCGATTGTCATCGGTGGAAAGGAATAAAATAATGATGTCACACGCGCGTTGCTAAGCCATTGAACATTGCAATAATAGATACTCGCCCCCATTTCAATTACACTGTTTGCCCGATTTGATGAGATCATGTTTTTGGATAATTTTACGCCTCCTTTATCTTATCTTACTATATCTTTTTTTCATTTAAGACACGAAATGTAGCAAATGTCAAGGAGGATGGTAGCAATATGCTTAATAAGCCACGATTGAATATTTTTATTAAATCGCATGTATTTTTTTTTCAGGTAACTGATTCTACTGGCTACAAAGCTGGAACCCCGCAAGAATGTTGAAAGATGAACGCGAGAAGAAGGAATAAAGCTTATTCTAGAAGAGAAATGTTACGCAAAGAGGAAATGAAATAAATATTTGTTATTTTTATTTTGAGTCCAAAGATTCAACTTGTGCACACTCGATTTCACGATACCAAATGTGCAGTTAAACTGCATTCCAGAAATCCTGGTCACGGCACCAAATGTAAATAACCCCCCCCCCCCTAAATAGAAATGAAACTAAATTTAAATACTTTTTTTTTTATTAACCAATAATTATACAGTAAAACATAATATTGATAACTTAGAGATAATTTGGCCAGTGATCGTCTAGTCTAGGGTAGGACGCCTATGTTGTGAACCGTATAGTAACAAAGATTCTTTAATGTGAAACAAGCTAAACCTTTGTACACAAAACAAATAGATATTTGAACATCTAGTAATAAAGAAAAACGACATTTATTGAAAGGAAAACGTGACATTGTTTTATTGAATTTGAGGGAATATTAAGATAGATAGTTATGACATTATTAAGCACTGAAATTGAAGTTTATTGATTAGTAGAACAATGAGTAATGTAGATTATAAAATATATAATGTGAAGAATGAAACATTTAAAATAAAATTCCTCAGAGAGGAATATCCCCGACCATCTAAGTGACCTCTGTCAATTGACTGGAACTTCTAACAAATTTATTGCTTTTAACCCTAACACATCTGCTAGCTAAATTAACAGTTCCAGCAATTTTGGGTGGGGTAAAGAGGCAACGCTAAACCAACCAGTGTAGAGTTAACTCTGTCAGTTGGGCTTCCTCACTACTCCTAGCTAAATTTTACAGTGCTTCGGAACCTAACTGCAATGCAAACAAAGGGAAAAGATGAAAAGAAGCACTAAGTATTCATACGCGTATCATATTGCAGTATAACCCCAAACTAGGCCTAGCTACAGCTAATACTCAAATTCTCCAGGGTCTAAAGGTGAAAAGCAAGCACTTTTGTTAAAAATAATGATGATCGATACATTCGTTCTCTGAATGATCAACCAAGATGAGCGTTCCTTCTGCTCTATAAGACCCAATGCACTGCTTCGCCTCGCAATTGGACCTTAAACAGTCTGACCAAAACTCTTTGGACCAGTCTGTGGCTACTGGACTCAACTTGACAGAATCATTGTTACTTTTATATTATAGTGAACACCTTTAACAGTTGACAGTGCATCGCTTGACGCCCCCCACACTAGAGAATCAGAGAACCTAGAAAACCAAAACGAGTTAACTAACAACAGCCCAGAATTGAATTATATTATTAGGCTCTGTTAGAGAATATAGATTTTAACGTTACTTTAGAATGAAAGTTATAAATACCCATTCCCATGTGTATAGTGAATGATATATACATAAATATATAACTAGTATTTACAAGAAATCAGATTAGCTTACCATAATTTCCAGCTAATAAAATAATTCTTTAAGACAAATACATTCCAAAATTTCAATACAATTTGGGCAGAGCTTCGCCCTCCAAAGATTCCTTCACTGAGGAGACAGGGTCTTTACCCTTTCGCGGTCAAAACGCAAGAACCAAAAGCCAAAAGGCCCTTTCGCAGTTAAACTCAAAACGCCAAAAGCAAAAGACCGTTAACAGTAAAACTCAAAACGCCAGAACCCTTTCTATGGGAAGTCCCAGCCTTATATACAGAAATTTCATGACAAAATATGTCGAAAATGCTTTCATAAATTTTGAATATTTGAATTTGATAAATAAAAATGTGTGAAACCAGACATGTACAATAAAAAGCCCGTATTAAACTGAATACAACAATTTACAACAAACGTAAATTGTTGATATTATTATCATAAATTTATTGAATAGTTTGTGAAATAATGAAATATAATAAATAAAATAAAAATGTGCATCGGATTTATCGCAATGAAATGTCGTGAAAGGCGAGATACGGCTTTAACAACAAATGACGTTGCCATTTGTCATTAATGTCATAATCAACAAACATTAATATTTCATAAGAAAATATTATTGTTTGTTTACGATAGAACAAACAATATTTATTTCAGGTTTCTGAGAATACATAATCATAAAATGTATTTATTACACACCAAAGTGTCGTCAGAATGCAATTGTTATAAATTATGGATGAATAACAAATCTAACTACAAATGTAAGTGATTTTACTGTTCAAACATGAACATGGAACAGTCACAGAGTGAGAGACAAATTCTCGAAATTTGCGGATTTCAAAGTTCGCGGTAGGGCCGCTGGTGCCGATATAGGCTGAAAGCAAAATGTTTCTGTCGATAAACTAACATAATTGACTAAAGTGATAATTCAATAAAAGCATAACGGACGTTCTTTATTCATAACATATATTATTCATAACAAGAACACTATTTTATCTCATTCAATCTTATTTAATCAATCACTTGACCAGGGTGTTTATTAAAAAAAATTAGTTTTCAACGCAACAAATTAACACAATAGTCATAAAAAATTCAATTAAAAACACGTGTATCCACCAAGATCGCGAATGGCCACGCCACAAATGTAATCTTCCGGTTTGAGACCTGGAAAATGCTGTAGATGTCTAGTCAAGATTTAATTACTGACGGGCGAAGTGATGTCGCGCTGCTTTATGAGCCTCGGTCAATGCAATTTTTTTCGCAGGCCGCCTGTGATGAAAATCCATTGCATGTAGGCAATTCCTTATTGTTCTAGGGTGAACGTCAAACATTTCTGCAAACCGTCCTGTTGTCGTAGAGCCATCCAAATTATATTGAGGTCGCATTAATCGGCGTTGGTATCCGGCTAATGCTAGCGGGCGATGGTTATTTTGCCTTTGATCAATAAGGTTTCCTTCAGCATTGTACCGCCGTACCCAACGGCGAGCAGTGTTCCTAATCACATTTAACCAACGTGTTATTTCATGAATTCCTACTCCTTCCTGGTGTAACTCTAACATTTGCGCTCACAATGATTTCGCTTTTGAAAATTATTTCACAATTTTCTCGACTGTCACTGACAGCATCTGCCATGTGTTTAAGTAATTATTTATTAGAAAACTAAATAACTTCGTAAAGAGGTTCTATGTGACGTGCAGTGACACTGACAAATAATGGGTATTGAATTGACACATCAATACTAAAATTAAAATTTCGACCTTAATGCATCGTGAATGCTTAACAACTTTTCTACGAAATGGGTAGGAAATTAAATTCCCTGACTGTACAACATGAGAGCAAAGTACGTATTTGATGCGAGTGTCAGTTTTGAGTCTTGAGCAAGCGAAAGATTCTTTTATAGAATCACGAGCGTAGCGAGTGATTCTGTAATAGAATCTTGAGCGTAGCGAGAGACTCGAAAGACACGAGATTCAAATAACTTTGCTCTCAAGTTGTACATACAACTTTTCACCTCAGCATGGAGAAAAGGAAATAAAATAACTTCAGCAGGGAGAAAAGGAAATAATAATAATATTAAATCATTTATTTAATCAAAATTAGTTTTAGTACATATCATTATTGGTACATACCAGTGTTGAGGTACCATTCTTATCTCTTAGGTTAACATTTTGATGAAAAATATGTTATTAAACATTTATACGTGCCATCCCGTTATTTTTTGTTTTTGTTTTACCATTATGTTTGTAACAGAAAGTACATAATTATAACTACTAAAAAAATGAAAGCTCATAAAATTTTATAAAACAGTTATAATTATTTAGAAATGAACTCGTGTCGAATTTCTGAACGCGATTCTGACTCGCCTAGTACCACGATATCCGTCCGTTTTAAAACGGCTGTCTTTCTCTCTGTCACACTTATATATAAGAGCGATAGAGAGGTGGAATGACGGACGCCAATGTTATGTATGCTTGGTGGTAGGGGCCATATGCCGTTCGGATACAAGGAATCGGGTCCGATAAAACGCGTCGTCTAATACAACTGGCTGAATACGCTAGGATGCCATGAACGAAAAAAAAAATGCATATTAAGCTTCTGCACCGTTATTCGAAACCTACATTAATATTTGAGAGAGGCAATCTTGTTTACTATGACGTGACGGTTGCTGATTTGACTATACTCTACTCTTTTTACCCCCTCTATCAGTTTCCTGTTTGTGCCACCAGGGTAGGGATGCCTGCTCCCTCGTCATTGGTGTCTCGTTTACCGAGACGTACGGTTCAGTCACAAATTCCTGGAATTTGTAAGTGAAATATATTTTAAAGTCTTAACGGTTTTACCGTTCGAATATAAAAATTTGTTATTAATCTTATTTTATTTTGCAGAGTTTTTGCAAAATAACGATGACGGACACATCTAGTGCATCAAGCACTAGCTCATCGTCCGATTCAAGAGAGACTATACCTACTCCGGCATGGGAGCCGAAGGCGGCGTAACGATGCCATAGAAGGTTAGCCAGTTAAGTTAGTATCCAGATCTGTATTAGTGACATGTTGCAATCCATGAGTAATGTACCAGGCAAATGAGAAGATGAATTAGAGGGCAACATGAGCAGCGAGATATATACAAGGCTGAAGAAATTTGAACACACTGTTCTTAAAGAAAATGGTTTGACACTAAAGTTGCATTTAACGATGTTTTTTAGAAGAACCATCCGTTCCAAAATACTCGCCCGCTCATGTTGACCTTATAATCTCTGTTCAACATTTGATTCCGAAAACTGGACAAGCGTCCGATATTCAGAGGTACATAAGCTTTGCTGCTCCCAACCGGCCTTTGTAGGCCTCGAGACAAATGACTAATTAAAGAATTTATGTTTTTGACGCATTAATAGCATGGTCTCGTACTGCTGATGAGCTGGCTTTTCAGGCGTTAGAAAATAAAATCAGATCTTTTTATGGAGGGTAGTTTTCATAAGATCCCTAATGATGCTTTAACGACAAACTGGTCTTAAAATAGGTACGAGTGATACTCGTGAGAGTTTAAATCAATATATCTGTAATGATTGCAACTAACATGTCGTCACCGCGCTGACCTTATCCGACAAAGACGAGATTGTATTCCCCGCTGCCTAAGCGTCAAAGAGTCCATAAGAAAGATACCCCGAGCTCACATAACTTTTATTGGAAAAACACGGTGGAATTTCCTAAACTTTTTGGCCGGTCTGACCGCCAACCCAAAATAAGCCTGCTGCGCAAGCAAGTGCTAATCTATGTCGTGATGCTCAAAAAAGGCCCACGCAGGGCATTTATGATCAGTCTAACTGCTTTATGAATATGCTTAGACCTTTCTTACAAAAATTTTGCCTGGTCTGACCGCCAACCCAAAATAAGCCTGCTGCGCAAGCAAGTGCTAATGTGTATTAATGCTCACAAAAGGGCCTATGCAGGTATTTTATGACTAGTCTAACTGCTTTATGAATACACCTAGACCTTTATTACAAATACTTTTTGGCCGGTCTGACCGCCAACCCAAAATAAGCCTGCTGCGCAAGCAAGTGCTAATCTATGTAGTAATGCTCAAAAAGGGCCAACACAGGATATTTATGACCAATCTAACTGCTTTATGAATATGACTAGACTCGTCTTACAAAAACTTTTGGCCGGACTCATCGCCAAACCAAAATAAGCCTGCGGCGCAAGCAAGTGCTGATCTGGGTAGTAATGCTCAAAAAGGGCCCACACAGGGTATTTATGACGAGTCAAGCTGCTTTATAAATATACCTCGACTTTTCTTAAAATTGCCTGCGCAAGGCAATTATAACTTTTTACCAATGGGCTGGCGCGATCCCTTTCGCCCATCCAGAATAATTGCAAATAGCCAAGGTCAAGGAAAGCCTCGCCAGCGTAGCCTGGGCCCGAGACCCCAAGGCCCCAATGCCTATAAAAACACTACCCGACTAGGTCAAAACTTCCCACGCAGGGACTTTAATCAAAAGAGGAAATTCTGACTGCAACAGTTTTCGAGCGGGCAGTTTTTATTTTTTTTTGGAAAGATGAGAATCATTAAATATTCCACGCTCACTATTAAAATTGATTAAATCGTTTCGAAATTCGTTTCACCTAAGGCCCCCGTTAGCATTGCCAAATGCAGGAAACAATTCAAAGAATTATTGAGACGGGCGTGCTATATATTACACTCCTAGTTTTTGTCACGCCGATGTTCCTAATCCCAAAAAGCGACTGATTTTAACGTCCAATATTCAAATCTTAATTCTATACTTACCGATCGTAAAGTTCAAGTTGGTGAAAATTTCACCGAATTTCAGGGTTCATTCAGCCCTCAGATTTGCTAGTAAAATAGATCTGTCAAACGCCTATATTCATCTGCCTGTCGCAGCCAGCGAGTCTGAATTTGTTTCAAAGTCTGATTTTCAACAGCTGCAGATGACCTGCTTGCTTGCCTTAAGGTCATTTCTGACCAATTGGGTTGCCCAGACCTTTCGAGTTTTAGTTAATTTAGACTTTTTTCTCCTAGCAAATTAGAACCTCGGCCTTTATCACGAAAAGCCTTAAAAACGGTGCGAATTCTAGAATATTTGGGCTGGCAGGTCAATCATGTTAAGTCTATCCTTACCCCTCGGAGGGCCATAGAATACCTGGAAAATTGTTGGTATCCTCATGCCAACAAAAAGTACTTCCCATTAAAGAAATGCTTGGCCCTGAAAATAAATGCCGTTTTCGAAGCGAAAATCCGCTTGTACAAACGAAATTCAAAGCATTGTGGGCTCCCTTAACTTTGTCCGCTTTGCAGTACTCCGTGGCCGTTTCAATCACAGAGCCCTGTTACCATTTGGTGCGAGTCCCCTTCACCAGTCCATATATTGTCGGTTCCCTATATATACTAATGGAAGCGCTGCTCGAACTATCATTGTGGATAAACAATGAAAATATAAAATGATGGGGGCAATAAGAAGATAGGACAAGAAGAGTCAAGTCTCCATTCAAATCAAAGAGAAATGCTCGCGATCCTAAATGCCCTGACATGTTGTTGCCATTACCTAACAAACTCTTCCATGATAATACAAAGCGACGACAAGTCTGTAGTTGCCTTCCTGAGGAACGAAGGGGGAACTCTGTCATCCTCCCTAATGAATCTATGTTACAAGGTGTTTCATCTAGTAGACCAGTACAACACTAATTTACTAATTCACTATCTCCCCGGTAAGTTCGATTGCGAAGCAGACCGCCTGTCTCGCCTGCCTGTCGTTTCAGAAAGAAATCTCCTTCTCCTACCCATAATAACAGTGAAAATATTCTCGAAATGGGACACGCCGGAAGTACATCTCGTGTCGGCAAGGGTGTATGAAGTGCCTAATTATGTATCACTGGACGCGGCAGATCGTCAAGCCCAGTTTCACAATGCATTCAGTCGAACGTGGCGTTACCAGCTAGCCTGGATATTCCCACCACCATTCTTAATACCTCAAGTATTAGCACACGCAATGAATACAGCTCTAGGAATTTACCTGATCGTAGCCCCCCTGTGGCCGATAGTTTTTTGGAGAGCTGATGTCAAAAATCGATCCCTTGCCCCACCATTCACAATACTTGTACTTACTCCAGATCAGGCCCTGATAGACACAGCCTCAGGTCATCCCCCGTCCCAGGCTCAGGAGTTGATCCTAGAAGCAGGAAAATGTGGGGATGGACAGAAAGCATAGAAAATTGGTCCCAACAACAAAAGAATTTATTACTTCTAGCTGGCGAAAATCATCGTTAAAAACTTATAAACACCTTTAGTATAAGTGGTGCTTATGGTCGTGTGGTCGCTCGTGGTCGTTAATGTGAATACACCCTCAGCAGCCGATTTTGCTAGATAAATAATTGACCTGCATCAAAAAGTAAGCTTGTCCTATTCGACCATTTAAGTGTACAAATCTGCGATTGCTACCTTGACAGACCCTAATTTGCAGGTCAACCTAGCGTCACATACTCTTGTAAAATATTCATGAAAGGCTATTTCCAATGAAACTTACAACGTAAAGACGTACCTATACGGGATACCGGTACCTTAGTAGAATTGCTTAAAAAAGGTGGTACTCATCAATGAAAATAGGTTTTAGGAATGTTCAAAACCTGCCTCTATCTTATTGTTGTTTGTTCAGGTCATAGGGTATATGACCTTAATTTACTTTCTGTTAATAAAAACGATTGTAT
>JALPQI010018226.1:0-19812 GCA_025490895.1 Thaumatotibia leucotreta
GGGGAGCGTTTATGGCGATGTAGCTAATAGGCGGGTCAGGAATATAGAGTTCTGAGATTACGCGTAAGTAGCAAAAGACCAGTTTCTGTAAAGCTGAATTTACACCAACAGGTTTTGGGACAAAGTTATGTGCAAGAAGGAGATGCTCTCTACTTAAGGTGCATTCAAACCAAAAGAGCATTCGCTATTCTAACCCCCAACTCTACGAAATTCGATCGTTACACAAAACGTGATTGGTTGATTTCGTAGAACGGGGGATAGAACAGCGAATGCTCTTTTGGTTTGACGGCGCCTTTACAGTTGCGCCTCAAAACTTGCAGCATTAACTTGCACGTGTAAACTCAGCTTAAGGCACTGGTCTCACCACGAGCTACTAATCTGTTTATAGCTCATAGTTCATAGCTTAGTAGCTCGCGGTGAGACCAGTGCCTAAAGCTGAATTTACATTTCGTCGGTTGACAACCAGGCCCCAATTTCACCACATTGACAAGTGTTACAATTGTAGATTTACTGTTTCTCTAATCGGGGGCGTCTATAAGCTACAGTTACCACTTACCATTGGTAGGACTGTGCGTTTTTTTGCCACCAACATGGAATGTAGTGCAGGAACTTCAATAAATCAGCAGTAAATAACTACTTTTTTGTGAAAAAAATTACAATTTGTCACAAAAACACGACAATTGTAGCGAAATTCCAACATAAGCCGAATCTCATGTCAAGGACTAATGAAAATTGTACTAAACCTTGCGACAATTTGTCACGGGTTTCGGAAAATAAGTAGTTTATTAACGATGTAATAATGTTATTAGTAATAATTTTATGTCGGTGGCAAACAAGCACATGGACCGCCTGATTGAAACTCTTAAAAGCTTGAAAGAGATTGATTGGTATTTAGGCAATAAGAAAGTATGCTGGCGGCAGCCTGCGTTGCGCAATATTTGTGATAGTAAATACACAAATAATACTCTTGCCGGGATTCAAACCCGGAAACGGCGGAAACTACAGACTCGTAGGCAGGGTCACTACCAGATAGGCTACGGAAGCTGACAATTTAAATCCTCTTTAAAAACCTTACTCTTATCTCGGTTAGCAACGAGAATTAGTCATTATATACAGGGTGCGTTGGAAAGCAGCTAAGTAGGTAAACGGCTGGTAATGCGACCTTGCAAGCTGCAGGCAATTGCATTACTCATTCAACGCTTAAACTGGCTTCTCGTCTCAACGTTCCATACCATTTCCATACTGAGCAAGATATTGACTAAAACTTTCACGATTATCTCTCATATTTTAAAGACAAACGGGAGTTAATCGCGTAAACTTACGCCAAATATTATTCTGACGTTTCGGGCGTGGCGTTACACCCGTGGTCACAGGCATACAGTCCGACATATGGTCAGTCTGACTTCGACCACGGGTGTTACGTGATGCCCGAAACGTCAGGATAATATTTAAATTCCGAGAAAGTTCATTTATCAAAAACTAATCGTTTATAACGGGCAAGCAAATCGCAGTCATAATATTCAATTATTTTGTTCGGCCATACGGTCAATTTATAGACAGAAAGAGACTATGAAAAATTATGTAGATAAGAGTTGCTAAGTAAAAAGTATTACTCTAATATCTATTGAGATGGGCCCATGGTATAACATCATCAGCCTATAAGCAGTCCACTGCCGGACAAAGGCCTCTCCTAATACCTAAGCGTTTGAACGCAGTAGGAGGTGAATGCTTATAATCGCCACGCTGGGCAAGCGGATTGTCGATCGCAGTACTTAGTGTGTCCACTCCACTATTATGATGCCGTTGCTAATGATTCTTCAATAATAAACATTTCAAATTCCTTAGTTGACTCTTACGACACCCGCGAGAAGATTTGGGGTGGTGACAAATTTATTCTTACTGCCACACGGTCTATTTAACTCTAGGCCCATGGTATGGCTACCAGCAATTTTTGTAGTTCTTAGAGAACCTTTTATAAAATATAATATCCGAGTTGGCTTTAAAGTCTATATTTTTATATTACGCCTACAACCTTTCAGATCAAGACATTGTGACCTGAAGCAATACTCATATCAATTTTATCACCAAAAGGATAAAATTTATCTTACGTCCTGCCCATAACTTGATAATGCTTGCCTGAGAGAGGTATTTTTTATCACCCCTGATGACCAATAGCTCAGGGCTATCTCCATTAATTTTTATGAAAATTGACACGATTTTACGATTTAAGGCAGGTAATATCGATACCTACGATATCTGTGTAAAAAAAAGCTCAGTATCACATGAGTATTCAATAAAAAGCATCTCTAAATGTAAATATATTCACATGTTTCGGATAGCCATGAACGCGGGCTCTGTGCTTGATAATGGAGACCTATAGGCTCTCCGAACGAAACATGTCACGTGTAGTGACTAAATACACGTGAGTTTAAGTATTTGATTAGAATTGTAGTTATGTACCTATTACGAAAGTTTAAATTAAATCTGTAAAATTGTGTTTTAAAATATCGTTTTCTTTACTTTACCTTTGCTACTTGTATGTATTTGGTCAGAGCAGAGATTTAAATCTAACCAGGGAATACACATACAGTAAGCGTAGTGTAAAAAATGTGAAGTGAAATTATTATTAATGGGGCCCGTGACCTCACAAATGTTGGCATAAATAAACTTTATACCTGCCTATTACTCAATGTCATTTTTGCACCGAAAAATTAGGGTTCGGTGGAGAAAAATAATTTGTATGATGTTTTTTTCTGTTATGTTCTTGAAGAAATATTACATAATCGCCACGCTGGACAAGCAGGTTTGCGATCGCGTATCCATTAAGGTGCGTTCAAACTAAAAGAGCATTCGCTGTTCTAACCTCCCACTCTACGAAATTCGATCGGTACACAAAACGTGATTGGTTGATTTCGTAGAATGGGCGCTAGAACAGCGAATGCTCTTTTGGTTTAAACGCACCTTAATGTTGATGCTGCTGCCGTTGTTCGTTGTTATAGCCGATAGTTCATAGCTTAGTAGCTCGCGGTGAGACCAGTGCCATAATAATATAATATACTTAGGTGTATCATTTGATACGGGCGGTAACGTGATTATATTATAGTGATTTTCTCCTACTAATGCGCGGTCGTGGCCGCCATCAAATTACCCTCATAATTCGACATTCACATTCCGTCGCTCATTTTTACCTAATTAGTGTAGTGAAACTAAATGTGAGCATGGTTTTCATTTCAACAGTACCCTTACCTAGTTTCATTAAAAACAATGTATTCCTTGCGTATAGGTACTTCGTTGTTTTAGTGTTAGAAATAGGGAATAGGAAATAGAAATATACCTGGGTCAAAATTCTTTTCGTTGTCTTGTTTCATACGAATCTCTCACATTTTTAGTTGCTCTTTCGACTGAGTATTAGGGTGGTCCTTATTTTTGTAATTTTGTAGGATGTTCGAACCAATAAAGGAGCTCTTTGCCCTGCCGATTGCAACTTTCTATGGGACACCCTCTCATTTTGTTATTTGATAAATAAATAACCCATTTTTTTTTTTCAATTGTTATAAACAAAAATTAGGGGTCGCTACCGAAGTAATAAAAAAACGACTAATGATTTTGCCTTTCTTGAAATTCGTACTTCGGTAGGGACCCCTAATTTTTGTTTATTGAAAAAAAAACAAATATGGTAACTTATCAAATAACAAAGTAGGTACTGAATACATAAAATACATCGGTGCGGTTGTATTTCTTTTTCACGCTAGATTTTAATCCATAGGTACATGAGAAATTGAAAACAATTAAATCTAGACGTTTCATTTTTTGAAAACTAGAGTCTGTTTGGAAAGTAATGGCAGATATTTCACATTCCGCCAGACGTCTTCACCATAACATGAGGTGGGATTTAAGTATCGTCTAAATTTTTAAAAGTAATAGTACTTGAACATATTGCGAAAACACAAATCAAATTATTTATTAACTAAATATTTTGATTTGTACTTTTAATTTTTCTCCAGTAGTCACACTACTTAATACTATATGACATCTAATATTTATAATGTAATAGTACTTGTTAGAAATAACTCCCATTTCACAGAGACCCCAATAATTGACACGTTAATATCCAATTTTCGACACCATGCTGTCTACTTTATTGCTATGACATTATGATTGAACATGTTGATTATTGGGACTGTGTCGGTCATTGGTGCACAAGTGCACATAGGTGTTACGTTAGCCAAATCGCTTTTTAAAAATAAACTTTTATCGACGTTTTCACTTCGAATTCGTCCCAAATTACACATTTTTATCATCGTATTTTAAAGACAAACGGGTCTTAATCGCGTAAACTAACGTTTAATTATATCCTGACGTTTCGGGCATGTCTAACTGCGACGACGGGTGTAACGTCATGCCCGAAACGTCAATCAAAAATACGTTACAATCAGTTGAAAATAACCGAAATTAACATCTTTATTACAAGTATTACATTTTACAAATTATGGATACACGTTTTAATTGTATAAAGCCTACAGTTACGATTATAAATGGTTAATTTGACCCACTAAAAACAAGTTTGTTATAGCAAAAACTATGCAAAAACCTGTTAAACTAAATCAGGCCGAGTTTTATGTAGAGTAAGTACGGACGCGTTACGATTAACTGTATTAAGATGGATTGCAAGCGTGCTTGTACAGTCGACATAGAAAAATGTATTCAATATCAGGATGCTTAGCCAAGTTGCCAATCGCTAACGCTTAGTAGCGTATCGTAGTTTTCCCTCTCTGTTACTTTTTCTTATTAGTGCGACAAAGACAGCTGCCTTTCGTTTACGATCGACGATTTAGCGTTAGCGATTGGCAACTTATCTAAGCAGCCAGGATGCTTAGCCAAGTTGCCAATCGCTAACGCTTAGTAGCTTATCGTAGTTTTCCTACTCCGTCACTTTTTCTTATTAGTGCGACAAAGACAGCTGTCTTTCTTTTACGATGATAGCAACTTGTCTAAGCAGCCAGGTATTCAAAAACAAAGCCTGTAACGCCTTAGTAATAAGAGTCGTGTTTTATAAATGTATGTTCACATGTGTGTGATGACGACTGTACTTGCTTGATGATGTATCGGGTCCATAACTATGACAACGATTTTAACGAAAGCTAGATAGATACATACATATATGTATAGATAGTTATTTGACTATGTATTTACATAGAAACAACCTTGAAAGGAACAATAGTTATTTGTTATACAAGGGTGCAAAGTTGTATTTTACCCGCGAGTATGAAATTGAAACACGAGCAAGCGAAAGGATTCTATAGTTGAAATCTTCGTTCTTAAATAGAATCCTGAGCGCAGCGAGTGTTTTAACATACGAGAAGCAAAATACATTTGCACCCGTGTGTAACACAAAACTTTTCCCCTCACTATAGCGAGGAAACTCAAAAAAGGTAATTATTTGTTCACATTACAATCATCATCAGGTTAGTGATAATAATTTTCGAAATGCATCATGTATTTAATGCAAGATTTTGTCGCAGTAAACTTAGCACGAGAAAGTAAACGCAGCACGATTTTAACACATTCCTGTAGTAGCACAACAACGCCAATTCATTATTAAATCATTCTCATTCATTATTTTTACAAAATTATAACAGAACACTTTGAAAGTTGTTTAGTTTACTATTTTTATGCGTGTCCGAGTCGGTGAATAAAATTATAAACTATAATATTAATTCTCAATGTTGACATTTTCTGCGTTTTGTGATTGCATCTAGTCATCTTATCATCATTCACTAAAACAATTGTTACTTATGGAATTTTAGGATTTATGTGTTAAAATCGTCATATCATATAAAGGTTTGTATTTTACACTAAATTCTCAAACATATTATTTAATTATCAGTAATATGGAACGATTTCCATGAGCATTTTACGTTTTGTTATCTGTTAAACGAATGCTACTTCGCGCTACGCTCCAAGGTCATTACTTTGCCACACTCAAGTGAATAATATGCGTTTTTACACGTTCGTATTAAAGGATAAACGAGCGCTTTACGAGCTAGTGAGGGGAAAATATTTTTTCTCAAACATGCAATGAAATATTGTTGTTATATACCTATTCCTTATAAATCTTATAATAGGCTGCGAAGTTTAACGTTTCACGTGCGACTAGGACAAGAGGTCGTTAATGGAATTTAATACAAATCTTGACGACCTAGGCCGGCAAAGTGTTCTTTTAAATTCCATTCCACATGAATTTGTGGCATATGTGACATTCTGCCACTAAGGTCAATGCGGGTAAGACCGTCTATCAGGAAAGTCCGTCTACCAACTGATTTCCACCGCTAACTCAACAATATAACACGCACATGACGGACTTTCCTTACGAATAAAATATGCGGGACTTACCCACATTGACCTTATGCAATAAAATTGATGTTTTTGTTGTTTATTTCATTGCATCTTTGAGGGAAGCACTAATATACATACCTCGGCTTGACCGCCCGCCTTAAAAATCTTGCAGTAGGCTTAAGAGTCGACTAAAGGATTGAAATGTCACTGACCATTCGTTGATAAGAAGATTGATGCTCAGCAGCAACATTATCTTACTAGCCACACTACTGCAATCGCCAGTCCGCTTGCCCAGCGTGGCGATTTTTTTTATTTACCTGCTAATGCGTAAATGCTTAATATGAGAATATGAGAATGATGCTTAATAGGATATACCTACGTAGAATAGCCTGATGATGATGATACATTTCGCCTACTAATATTTCCGAGTTACAGGCTTAGTCCTAGTTCGGAAGACAGCAGGTCAAACCTGATGACTAAGTTACAAACCTAATTCATGTTTGTCAATGTCAACTTAGTAGAAGTCATATACAGGTGGCTCGCGAGGAAACCGAAAGATTTTAATTCTGGATTCCTGACTATACTTAGAGTCTTTAATGTTATATAAAATTTCCTGAATTCGGCTTGGTTTCAGAGATAATCAACCTTGTTTCGAAATAAGTTTTTCGGCGTAACTCGTCATTTAACTTCTTTTTGATTACAATGCTACCATAATGTGTTCTAATATTACCACACCTTTTGCCTGACAATCAAAAAATACGAATAGACTTGACGAAATAACACGTACCTAAAAAAACAATTGAAATAAATAATTTAAACAAATTGTTGTTATGATAAAAAGTACTGGAAATGTTAAAAAGCATTCAAAAAGACAAAAAAAAAGCGAAAAAAAACATTTTTTTTGGTGGAATTGTCATTAGGTCTCATAATATTTTTTGTTTATTTTGATATGTAAAACGCATAGTTAAAATCTTTCGGAATGCTCGCGAGCACCCTGTATAGTAACACTTTTGCATCATGTGGTTTAAAGACAATAAATTAAAAAAATCAGGATTTATAATATGGAACTTATTTTTCATTATGTTCATCAGAATTATTTATTATTATTTTATTTTCTCTCCAACTCAATGAAAATTAAAAGAAACAAAACATCAAAACACTTAAATAGTCAATGGACATAACCGGAAAAACACCGAATGCAACGGCTATCAACTATATGATGCAACGCATAGAAAGTTATGACCGCAACACATCACTTTCATTTTCACGGTCAGCCATGATGCGATTCGAATCGGAGCGTTCAAAGTCAGTGTCGTCGTCATTATGATAATTATCATTATATCTTATATTTTTAATGAGCGAATCGTACATACCGTGTGGTACCATTTATTTTTTTATTAGCAGATTTAGATTCTTTAGGCAATCCTGGGAAAAAAAAGTCATTAATGTTAAGTCTTGCCTTTTTTACACGCTTTTATTAGCAGACTCAGATTCTTACGGAAATCCTGAGAAAAAAATTGTTCGATGATGTTAAGTAATAGCATTTTTAGTACAGATTGTGCCTTTTTTACACGCTAGTGCGAGAAGTGGCTAATTTGACGTCAGGTCCAAAACTTCGGAGGGCCATCTGTACTAAAAAATGTCGTACGAGACACGTGCAAAAAGAAAATTCGTTCGTAACTCGTGTCGATTTAAAACATCGCCACTCATTTCCAATTTCATGTTTTTCGCACTTGTGTCGTAATGTACTATTTTCTATTTTATTTTGTGTCATTTGTTGTTGTATAAAATAAGATGACATTTTAGGGCCCAGCTCATGTTGTTTACGAGAACGCGGCAGTGGTACAACACCTCTCGCGGGTCTAGGGAGAACTAAGAGCGATTGATATAATTATCGTAATCTGAGTGCTTCACTTTTTTAGCCGATATAACATATCTTTACTTTCAGGGTTATTAATTTATAAATAAATATCTTGGGACATGTTACACAAATCGACCTACACACGGTAAGCTCAATTAAGGCTTGTGATGTAAGTAGCAAGCGACGATATATATAATAGATACTTAAATACACAGGCCAGCCACGACGAAGGAACAAATATTTGTGAAAAATAAATACACAAATAATGCCCTCGCCGGGATTCGAACCCGGAACCTCCAGCATTGTAGGCAGGGTCACTACCAACTAGGCTACGGAGGCTGATATCATAGCGTCAAACTCTAAAGATTTTTGCTGATTTGCAAACGTAGACCATGTTGATATTAAATGAATTTTAACGCAACATACAATCTTCGATGTCTGTAGACGTTGTTCAGCCGAACATGTTAATTGATATTGAGAACTTGTTTACTTATTCTGAAAGTGCATATTTTTCTACAAAATGTAACTGCTCTCCTGATGACACACCTTTAAAATTAACTTTATTGTGAGGATTACGAAGCTACATGAAACCACACGAAACTATAAGGTTTCTGTTTGTACCATTGCCTATAGAATCCTAAAAATGTGACAACACAAAACAACGCTTTCAGAAATGTGACCCACATCTAACATAACATACAAACCGATCGCGAATCGGTAACCGGGACACGTAGGAAGAAAGTAACACAGGTGTGGATGGCATAAGCTTTCGGATCCCGGTTCTCAATATCGTGGATTTTATGGCTTACACAAGGATTTTATAGGTGCTTAACAATAGCTGAAATTTCTTGGCTATTTACAAGAAAAGAAACGTCGAAATATTTCGCGAACTCTCGATTTTAATACAATGTGGATCCGATATGTACGAGTAATCCTGTCGCGCGATTCATTGCTATTTAGGCGTTAGCGTGACATCTCTCTATGTTGCGCCCTGTGGCATTGTTTCTTTCGACGCACGAAGACTTAAAGAATCTGCAATGGGTGCACTTGCCCTTCTTGAATCTGGACTTAAGCTTGGTGCTGTTTTTTTTTACAATTGAAAAATAGATTCCAGTATTTTATACTATAATATCACAAGTCAATGGGGGGCCTGAACGAAATCCTGGATCCGCTCCTGAGTCAACTGGTTGATCCACCCGTCACTAATGATTTAATGAACAATGCGGCGTGAACGAGTGGGCAATGCAAATAGTTGTTCGATCGATACACGTCAGTTGCAAGCAAACGCATAGTAGCCGCGTGGACAACGCGGTCACTGTGTGACGAACGTGTCGCGGTAACCTTTAATACCTTTAGTTATTTTTTTAAAATTGAAACCCTAGAACATATAACTTTCAGTATTTGGGACAGAGTCGAGCCGCCGTTGAGTTGTTATAATGTGCGAAGAACTTAAATACCTGTCCAATTTGTTAGTATATTCGCCGGTATTAAATTTACACTGAGAGAGCACTCACTGGCCGTGTGGTGACGGCAGTAAGAATACATCTGTCACCACCCCAACTCCTCTAGCGGGTGTCGTAAAAGTCAACTAAGGGATTGAAGTATCACTGACCATTATTTGATAAAAGATTGATAATGGGCAGCAGCGTCATCATAGTGGACATATTACTGCGATCGCCAATCCGCTTGCCCAGCGTGGCGATTATGAGCATTTACCTCCTAATGCGTCTACAGGGTGTAATCGATAAGTGTTTACAGGCCATAATTCCGTAAATATGAGAGATATCAGAAAAAAATAACTGATATTGAAAGTACGTTACCCAACGAGTAAAATTACATTAATAACTTTTTTGAAATAAAATCAGAAATATCTCAAATATTAACTTCAAATCCTTCCATACATTTACTACGTAACCGTTCATTCAAAGACTAAATTAATACGAATATTTTTTCATTTAACAATTAATGTTAGATTAATTATTTCATAAACGGTAGTATTATTAATTTATTACAATGTATTCGTACGAATAACGAATGTCTAACAGTTTTATCTCTTACGACACCCGACATTCTTTCAGGCTGTAAGTCGTCATACTAAATGTATGGGAGCGTTTTAAGTTAATATTTTTAATAGTAATTCATCTATTTAGAACAAGTTATTAATGTAATTTTACTCGTTGGGTAACGTACTTTCGATATCAGTTAAAAGTTTTCTGATATCTCCTATATTTATGGAATTATGACCTGTAAACACTTATCGATTACACCCTGTATACGCATAGATAATAGGAGAGGCCTACGTCCAGCCGTGGACTTTCATAGGCTGATGATGATAAGCAAAGATTTCAAGACAATATATACAATATACAAAATACCGTAACTTGATAAAATATCCATCTCAGCGCATATCGGTCAGCGTATACTTAAGCATAGAGTATCGTAATCTAAGACCGGATTTCTAGTCACGCAAACTTAGCCCGGAAACGGGTTGGCAGTGACCTTTAGCTGGTTGGGTGACCTATGCCTCACCCGCCGTAATAGCTATCTGGGGATAACTTTAACTGTACTTCCATTATATTGATGACCTATAGAGGTGAGCTGTAGAGCTCAGTCGGTAGAGACCCTGCCTACGAAGCTGGAGGTTCCGGGTTAGAGTCCCGGGGAAGGCTTTAATTTGTGCAATTGTCACAAATATTTACGTAAGTATCCTTATACTATAAGGATGCTGATTTCAAACAGAATTTTAAAATTAGAGCTTGTATTGATTTAACCCTTAAATGCATAGTGATGAATAGGTATATGCATCATGTATTCTTGACTCTATTGACAGCCTGTCAGAATTCTAATTTGAATAAATCTTTGCCAAGGTCATGTATTTAAGGGTTAAACTTTCACGATTAAAATTTGTCGTTAAAATACATTATTATGATACCTACTCGAATAATCTTGAGTAGGTATCTAATAATGTATTCGATCCAAAAAATATGTAACTTTATCCTAATATAAAAGTATTTTTCCATGCTCATTTAATGATTATAAATTTAGAAATATGTAGTCTAAAATATCATATCTACAAACTAATGGCAATGCTTTATTTGGATTTTATATAACTAGATAAGAAGAATCCTTTGGTTCAATTGGCATGGTTTTGGTTTTAGTGTGACAGGTTGAGTTGACCGATAGATCACTTGACTGTCGAGTTATTAAGTTATTATCCATTACCTAATATAACTTTGAAATTGATAGGTTTGCTCTCAGTTACCAATAACTTCCCAATTTGTGATTAAGTCGTCAATCATAGGGGAAATATAAGATCTGTCGGGATGGCTAAAAAGATGAGTGAAAAGTTGGATACTACGAAGTTTTATACTGGGCTAGGCCAATAATATAATTATTAAAGTATGTATATTTAACAGTAAATTACGCGAAGAAAAGGAAGTACCTTTTCGAACTAGTACGAGTAGGTATTGTAAGACGTTTTTCAGTACAGACGGCCTAGCACGTAAAAAAAGTATAAAAGTACATCAGCTGTAGAGATAAGTAGACCCCCTTGCATACAAATTTGTATACGTATAAAATAGGTTTCTTTCATTTTGATTTTTTTTGGTCAGATTATTGAATTTATAGGTTGCCATATTTAGTCCGTGGGCTACTCGGTCTGAAATTAGAAAACGGTATAATTTGGGGGTACCAAGTGTCCTTTTTACAGTAGTTAGACATATTCATAAGGATGTTAAAAAAGTATGATAGACATCTCAAAGTGGTAGCTAATAGGCATACGGGCTATTTCAAGATTTCCGTTGTATGACAGGTATGGTTAAAATTAGGAGGTACAAATTCTCCTTTTCACGGCTGTTAGGTAAGCTTATAAAAACGTCAAAAATGCAAGATTGCCATTTATAAGTGCTACCTAACAAAAATGGGGGCCAATCAAAGATGGTGGATCTCAAGTTTTACAAAATCAAGTATATCTCGAGAACTATTAAATATATCTAATTACTTTCTTGAACGAAATTAAAGGCATATATGTAAGATTCATATTTTGTATATACATTATATTGCTAAAACCAACCAATAATTAATTATGACATTTATGACCAAATTTATGAAAATTTCGTGATTTTGATTTTTTTTGTGTCGTGTTTTTACATAGTAGTCATGACGCTAGAAAAATTAAATATTTTTTTAAAGATAGTGTATTTAATAAGCTTTAATTTGATGTATATAGCTTGTTGGCGGTATTAAAAAAAAGACCCATAAAAAATATTTAAATGAATTGTAGTCATAATCCACCGTAAACTTATATTGATTTAAGAGGCGATGGAAGTGCCACTCGTAAATAATAGTGCTTATTTCAAATAATCAAGATTGAAAAATAAAAAAAAAAATTGAACGCCTCTTAAATCACTAAATATATATACGGTGGATTATGACTACAATTCATTTAAATATTTTTTATGGGTCTTTTTTTTAATATCGCCAACAAGTTATATACATCAAATTAAAGCTTATTAAATACACTATCTTTAAAAAAATATTTAATTTTTCTAGCGTCATGACTACTATGTAAAAACACGACACAAAAAAAATCAAAATCACGAAATTTTCATAAATTTGGTCACAATTAATTATTGGTTGGTTTTAGCAATATAGTGTATATGCAAAATATGAAGCTTACAGATATGTCTCTAATTTTGTTCAAGAGAGTAATTAGATATATTTAATAGTTCTCGAGATATACTTGATTTTGTAAAACTTGAGATCCACCATCTTTGATTGGCCCCCATTTTTGTTAGGTAGCACTTATAAATGGCAATCTTGCATTTTTGACGTTTTTATAAGCTTACCTAACAGCCGTGAAAAGGAAAATTTGTACCTCCTAATTATAACCATACCTGTCATACAACGGAAATCTTGAAATATACCTATTAGCTATTAGCTACCACTTTGAGATGTCTATCATACTTTTTTAACATCCTTATGAATATGTCTAACTACTGTAAAAAGGACACTTGGTACCCCCAAATTATACCGTTTTCTAATTTCAGGCCGACTAGCCCACGGACTAATTGTTTCTAACGCGACGTCACATAATTATATCCTATGTTACTCGCGAAGACATGAGGATTTTAATGATACCTCACATTATCAAAAACGGTTGTGCCATTGCGAATTACTGTTTGTTAAACATACATAGGGCTAAACATGTACCAAGTATATACTTTCCTTTTGGCAGTCGTGTCAATAGTGTTTCAGTTATTTTATCTGTGGCATATCAATATTTATTTACGGACTATAAATAATGTTTTTTGTTTCCTGAGAGCACAGGCAACTGTTTGCATGTTCCACTGTTTGTTACGAACGAATTAATATCGCCAAACTTTTATCCTTAAGTACTATATATTTGTTCAGGTCTAAGGACATTGACAGAAGGACATGTATTAATACACGAGTAGCATATTAATATATAGCGAGTAGCGAGCATATAATATATAAATAAAAGGGATTTCGGGCGCTCAGTAATATTACTTTTTGCTTTTATCCAAACAGCGTCGCCCGGGGCAAGCAGTATTTTCTGTCCAAAATCAATTACAGAAATTAATTTGCCGTAACAAAATTAATCCTGGGATTCGGTCTAGATTGGGATAACGATGTTAAACAGTAATTAATATAATATTTCTCTAGACCTTGATTCGTTAAAATATATTTTAGTAGTTTGTAATAAAGGCTGTTTTCGGAGTAAGGTCGGAATCGTTGGATATAGTAAGTATCGTCAGTGTTGATTAAAAGAGAGACCGATAATTACAATAATATAATATCGAAATGTAGCTACCTATATAGCTTAGCTTTTTGGCTGTAATATTTCCTATATTCTGGATGTTACGGTAATCGGAGGAATAGAAACATGTTTATTAAAATAAAACCATAAAGTAGCTGACAAATATTACTGTATTGCAAATATACGTATGCTGAGAGTTAGAAATCCGCCTTGCAAATAATTGTTTTTGTGAAACGTGCAAAACGTTATTCTTGGGATGCTATATATTTTTAATGGCGATTATTTAATCAATCAATCTTAAAACCGTATAAAAAAACAATATTTTTTTCTGCTACTTTTAACAATATTAATTGAGCTTAGTAATACAGTGTGTTACTTTGACACTGGTTTTTATTGAAACCGCAGTAATTAACTTTCTAAGAAAAGTTAATTGAAAAGCAATATACTTCTACGTTAATTTTCACTTGACAATGACAGTTGGACATAGTTTATGGAATAGGATCCAGTCCACAAAAATGTGTCAATTCAATTTAAATCTTATGTTAAAAGAAAAGTCATTTATTTCAATTTACACTATATCTGAATAAGTATTATTTTGATTAAATATTAACAGTAAAATTTGCACAATTAATAAACATGCGAGAAATTGGTCACTTTCATCATTACACTCTTGCATGGAATTGCCCTACAGATCTTTGTGGCAAAATAAAACATAAGCCATAAAATAAAACAAAACTGACAAAACACAAAATTACCAACACAACAAACTTTTCCACCAATACGTGTAACTGTTTTGCCAACTTAACAAAAGAAAACTTCGGTCGGTAATAAATAAAAGGTTCTGTATATTATCTGTGGCAAGAACATCTGGATAATAACGGAGGAGTATTTTCCTAATTTGGTCGGAAAAGTTGGCGTTTTTTTGCGAAGCTGCCGACAATTTTCCGTTTGTTTTGAGGATCTGAATTATGTTGGGTGGCATTTTTATTTTGTTTGAGTTTACTCTTTGTATTTTCACTAGTAAAAGTTATGAGTTATGAAAACGTTCAGGGAATACTCACTTCGGTTTATAACTTTTATAAGCCTTAAAAGTTTAATATAAAGTAATTGCAAATTCATTAACTATTCGATATATTTAACAGTTTTAATTCAAGGAGGTATTTAATTTGTACAGTCGATGTCAAAGATATCATTACGGTTTAGGTGCCAAAAATATATTTACACGACTTTATTGCCCTGACATTAAGGTCGTGTAAATACATTTTTGGCAGCTAAACCGTAATGATATCTTTGATGTCGACTGTACGGAGTCGTGGCTAGGTTTGTAAATTAAAAAAAGGGATTCTACGTAAACAAAATGATATAGGCTTATAGAGTACTTTAAAAATAAAACTATTTCGAACATAATCGGCCCAGCCGTTTTCGTATAACTACGGAAACCTACACTGAGCATGGCCCGGTGTGCTCTTGGCTGGTTTTTGTTTTGTACTGGCACACGGAGTAAAATATGGCACACGCTGCACTTCCTATAAAGTGCAGGTACAAAGTGCAAAAAAGAACCGGTTGCATGCGGAATGCGGGAGGATGCAGCGATGCACCCGTCCTTGCTTTCTACAGTTATTGGGTCACGGATTGGAGGCACGAGGACGAAAGCTCTTCAATATTTATGCATGGTTATTTAATTGATTTATGGTATAAAATTTATAAGTACCCACCAACATCGCTACCAGAGTTGTATGACCGTTCGTGCACATTTTTTGAAGCCTAGTTGGCAGGGAACAGTTTTTTCTCCATACAAAAGAACGGTTTTAATTCCGTTCTTTTTCGTTCTTCGGTTTACATATCAATTCTTTGTTATGAAGTACCTAATTTAAAAATACGATGTTGTGAATTGCATAGAATATTTACTGAGTAGTACATAAAGAGTATCATTTTAAAATATTGGGCTATTTAGAGGTTTTTCTAAAATACCGGTGCCGGTTCCTGGTTGGTAGTGAAGTGACCCTACTTACGAAGCTGGAGGTACCAGGTTATCCAGGTTCCCGGTGCGGGAACGTGCCCTCCGTATCTGCGAACGTGTGTGAACGATGTGTCAAAGACGTCAAATGCTATGGAAAGTCAGCCATATTTTGTTTATGTTTTCCATTGAGTCTACTTACAAACGGTATAGACGTGTAACAGTCAACTTTTACGAGTAGGTAGAAATCTTTTGAGAAGGGATTCCAGTAGCCTGTTTCTGGCTCCAATGGAAAACCAGCGCTGGGCTGTGATTACAGCACAGCAATATGCTGAATTGGAGCCATTTTGTGGCACTTAGTTTACTTACATTTATATTAATGTTTTAATGTCTATGTTGTGTCACAAATACATGAATTTTCTTTCTTTCTATTTCACCATAATTACAAGTGTGACAATTGTAAAATATCACTGTTCATGACACAGGCCTCCATAGGCTATGGCTACAGCATCGGATGGTTCATGTGCTTGTTTGCCACCAACATACAATTATTACGAATAACATCATTACATCGTTTATAAACTACTTTTTATTTTTCGAAACCCGTGACAATTGTCACAAGGTTTAGTCCAATTTTCATTAAATCTTGACATGAGATTCGGCTTATGTCGGAATTTCTCTACAATTGTCTTGTTTTTAGTTTGTGACAATTGTAATTTTGCTTCGCAAATGCTTCGCAAAAAAAGTAGTAATTTCCTGCTGATTTATTTAAGTTCCTACATAACATTTTATGTTGGTGGCAAACAAACGCACGACTCTTCCGATGGTAAGCGGTAACTGTAGCCTATAGACGCCCCCCGATTGGAGAAACAGTACATTTTCAATTGTAGCACTTGTCAACGTGGTGAAATTGGGGCCAGACCAAATACAATGTTACTATCGATTTATTATTATTATATTATTATTATTATATTGAGCCTGTAGTGTCCCACTGCTGTGCAAAGGCCTCCCCCCACTTATTCCAATTTTCCCTGTCCTGAGCAATTTCTGGCCATCCTGATAAAAAGGAATCCAGTTCGTTTCGCCATCGCCGACGTGGTCTGCCAGGTCCCCGTTTTGAGCCGGGCTGCCATTCAGTGGCTATCTTGGCCCACAGCTCATTCGGCATTCGGCAGATATGACCAGCTCAGTCCCACTTCAACTTGGCCGCCTTCCGAGTTACATCGACTATTTGGGTCTTGGAGTGCAGCGTGGTGTTCCGGACTCGATCCACTAACTTGATACCCAATATGCTGCGCTCCATAGCTCGCTGGCAAACCCCGAGTTTAGACTTCTGTGACAAAGTCAAAGACCAAGCCTGTGCACCGTAGGTGAGAATCAAATCAAATCAAATCAAATCAAATAATTTATTGCACACATATTACATATTACATTTCACATGTATATGGACCCTGCAAGGGCACAGCAATCTTATAGGTAATTAATATACATTGTTTGACAATGCAAAAAAATAATTTACAATGTAAATGGCTAATGAAGTCTACAGTTAAATATCACCAAAAAACTCTTGCAATGTGTAGAAAGATCTGTCCATTAGATATTTACTAAGTGCTTTCTTAAACGATACTGGGTTTTGTAAATTTTTGATGGATTGTGGGATCTTATTGAAAATTTTAATGCACATCATATGTGGTCCGGAGTGGAAAATTGCTAGGTTAGGAATTGGCAGTATGCACATGTCCATGAGCCTCCGTTTAAGGGAAAGAGGGAGGTCGCCCTTCATAAGATGTTTTAAGGACCAATAGCTCCTCCAGGCGTTATCAGCCCGTCTTTCGACTTCCTTCTCCTGTCGCGCCTGGAAGGAGACTTGTTGGCCCAAGTAAAGGTACTCATCGACATATGCAATAGGTTCGCCGTTTATCTCTACCCTACGTGTGGTGCTATTAGTCATAAGCTTGGTCTTTGACATGTTCATCTTCAGTCCCACCTCGAGGCTAGCGCAGCTTAGATCTTGAAGCATATTTTGTAACTCGGAAGCAGTTGAGGAAAATAGGATAATGTCGTCGGCGAATCTAAGATTTGTTAATCTTCTTTCTCCGACAATAAGGCCCCGATCTTCCCGACTCGGCGCAAGTTTCCGGAAGACGTGTTCCAGAGTGCTGGTGAAGAGCTTCGGCGATAACGGATCTCCTTGTTTGACTCCTTTTTGAATATCAAAGGATCGATTTATACAGAGTGAAATTCATGAAATTTGAATTTGTTAATTCATGAAATTTTGAATTTGTTAATTCAAATTAGAATTAGATTTGTGGCCTCTCAGCTTTCTACGGTTAATAGGTTAACAACACGAATTAAAATTACAAGTACTTACACATGCTGCTAGTTCTAGGAATCAGCTTTGAGGCACAAGTCGAGAAAGTCTAGTAATGTGGCTGTAACTTCGCTAATTGTATGTCGATTTAGTAAATTGTTATGGTGCGAGCGAGTATGTAGGTACCTATAGCAATGCACCAACAAGAAATTTCCGGAATTGAGAATAATCTCATGGAAAATTCTAGGAGAGCATGTCTCAATAATCAGATTAAAAATTTAAAAAATCGACTTCCACCTATTACCAAGATCCCCGATTTGTTCCCATCATTGGTTTCTTCAAATCCTAGTTTCTGAATGCAAATTCTTGTAAAGGAATGAAAATTACCAAAAGCGCCATACATGTAACCTATAAAATTTTAAGAGATCCCTCGATTTCTCCAAGATCTCATCATCAGACCCCAACTTGGTGCCAACGGGACCATCTCGGGGCTATACACGTTCGATCACAAAAAAAAATCGGTCCACGATTCTCGGAGATATCGGATAACATACTTAGTTACTTACATACATCTTGATAACAGTTTTTGCCAAAATATTCTCAAAAGCAAAGAGACGAGGCAAAACATAGTGCGAATAGCATGATAATTAGCAATAACACATACTAATGAATGGTAACGAACTTATTTGTTTATTCATGACGGTTATTATACCGTCATGAACACCATTTTCTCTAAGAAAAAGATTATAAATAAAGAAGAGATCTCATGAATATTCCAAGGAGAATCCTGAGATTTCTTGATTTATCTAATCCAAATAAAGCAACGCGGTACATTTTTACTTAATAGACGGGCATGTACTAAACGATGGTAAAATGAAACGTGTAGCACGCTATACAAAACTTTAGTTCCAAAAACCGTCCTGAAAGTTTGTTTAGCTACAAGTAACCTCCTCTTTAATACAGTATCGTGCAATTAAAAAAAAATTGTACATTTTGATAGTCTCCGATATTGATAAAAATTGGTAGCTTGGTAGCAAAAATGTATAGGGATCTGGTAACAATAATACCTAGTACATTACATCAGAGGCCGCGAAAATGAGGATTTCCGGCCAAGTTGGTATATACTGGCCGGAAATCCTCCGGCTAGTAATAAAAAATATAAGTAATGAGGCCGTGAATCCGTTTTCACACCGAGGCATGTATAGTGCTTTTCTCAAACATACAAAGAAATAAAAAAAAATGACAATGTTGTCGTAATTAAAAAAAAAGTTACTTTGCAGGCCTAGGCCTCAAAGTGTTATGAAATTCCATTTCCATCCCTGTGTGTTACTGCGCCCTAAAAGCGATACTTCCGATTATATTTTAAGGAACGTAAAGTCAATATTTCATTGCATGTTTGAGAAAAATAAATTTTCATACAGACATTTCGGTACATTTTGGCAAATGTGGTTGATCTTGCTCAGCATCATTGACTCTATCAGCCTACCAATTTTTATCAATTTCGAAGACGTGATTCAAATGTACAAACATTTTCATTAATCATGCATATGAATTTCTATGTTAGCCTG
>JALPQI010018227.1:0-34736 GCA_025490895.1 Thaumatotibia leucotreta
GTTGTAATAGGCAACCCTATTCCTGACCACACATAGACAAATTTACGCACACACTTGCGTTTCGTTTTTGGTAATGCTTTTAATAGTTGTCGATCATTCTTTGTCATCTTAGTTCTGTGGGATTTCCACTGTAAAATTTACATTAACGCTTTTATGCGGAAGTCAACAATTAATAATTAAGTACCTACCTATACCTCACATCACAAAATTCACTTATGTGTTATCAAATATGACTACGGACAACCTAGCCAAACGAATTGGAAATGTATTTGTAGTACAACAAAGTTCAAATTACTTTAAATCAAACGCGGGGTCGGGAGTACGCAGTGCTTGTTAAACAAAAAGTAACTTTTAAATGATGCCAGTACAAAATAAATCAGATACCTATATAAACAAAAATATCAAAAACTAAAAAAATGAATAATTGTGGTTTGTAATAAATATATAATAGGTATGTAATACTGGGCGTTTTAATAATACAGTCGTATTTTACCACTGCGAAATGCTGACGGTAATCTGGTCCATAGTGCAAAAGAGAAAGCCGATCTTCTAGGTGCTCTTTTTGCCTCGAACTCGACTGTGAGCGATGACGGCAGCATTATACCGTCTACCATCCCGCGGTGCGCACACTCCATGCCAGAAATTCGCATCTCACACAAAGATGTTCGGCGGGAGTTGCTGTCGTTAAACGTTCACAAGTCGAGCGGGCCAGATGGCATACCTGCAGTGGTGCTTAAACGTTGTGAGTTGTGTCCTGTGTTAACGCGTCTCTTCGCTCTTTCCAGTATCAAACGGGAAGTTCCATCTTCGTGGAAGACGGCCCTTGTGCACCCTGTTCCAAAAAAGGGTGACAGATCGGATCCATCGAATTATAGGCCTATCGCTATCACCTCCCTTCTCTCTAAGGTCATGGAGCGTATAGTTAACGCTAAGCTCCTTGGTTACCTAGAAGAACACGATCTTATAAGCGACCGCCAGTATGGCTTTCGCCACGGTCGCTCTACCGGTGATCTTCTAGTGTACCTCACTCACCACTGGGCCTCAGCCATGGAGAGTCAAGGCGAGGCTTTGACAGTCAGCCTAGATATAGCGAAGGCGTTCGATCGGGTCTGGCATAGGGGCCTTTTGTCGAAGTTGCCATCTTATGGACTGCCCGAGGGATTATGCAGATGGATAGCTAGCTTTTTGTCCGGCAGACGCATTCGTGCCGTAGTAGACGGTAACTGCTCTGATAGCATGGACATAAACGCTGGCGTCCCGCAAGGCTCTGTGCTATCCCCAACGCTGTTCCTTCTGCATATCAATGACATGTTGTCTATCGGCGACCTCCATTGCTATGCGGATGACAGTACTGGGGATACTTTTTACACAGGCCGTGCTAATATCCCTCGCTCTGTGGTATTGGAAAGTCGCGGAAAACTTGTGTCTGACATCGAGACCACTTTATCTAGAGTCTCGTTATGGGGTCGGGATAACCTAGTCAGGTTCAACCCCACAAAGACACAAGTTTGCGCGTTTACCGCTAAAAAAAACCCATTTACTGTGGCTCCAAAGTTCCAAGACACAGCTCTTACCATGTCAGGGAGTATTGGGATCCTCGGAGTCGACATTTCCAACGACGTCCAATTCCGATGTCACCTAGAGGGAAAAGCTATGCTGGCATCCAAAAAGCTCGGTGTGCTCAATAAAGCGAGGGGATACTTTACTCCGGGGCAAAGACTTCTGTTATATAAGTCGCAAGTCAGACCCCATATGGAGTATTGCTGTCACCTTTGGGCAGGAGCACCTGTGTACCAGCTTGCACCCTTTGACTCGGTTCAGAGACGAGCTGTCCGAATAGTCGACGATCCCAGACTCACAGGCGGTATTGAACCCTTAAGTCTAAGGAGAGACTTCGCCTCCTTATGTGTGTTCTATCGTCTGTCGAACAGTTCTTCAGAGCACAACCCAGTGCTCTGAAGAACTGTTCGACATGATGCCAACGTCAACTTTTCATCATCGCACCGCTCGCCACCGACTAAATAGGCGCTCATCCTCACACCTTGCAACCTAAATGGTCGCGCACCGTGCGGTTTCAAAGGAACTACCTCCCGCGGACGGTCCGTCTGTGGAATGAGCTCCCTGCCGAGGTTTTCCCGTTGGACTACAGTATGGGGTTCTTCAAAAGAGGAGTGTACAAGTTTTTATTGGGTCGGCAACGCGCATGTGACACCCCTGGGGGTTGCAGGCGCCCATAGGCTACGGTGACTGCTTTCCATCAGGCGGTCCGTATGCTTGTTTGCCACCGACATGGTATTAAAAAAAAAAGGGTTTTTCGTATGAACGAAATAATACGTTGGGGTTAAAGTAATAAAAAAATCTTTACTTCTTTGTCGTGTTAGCGACTGTTAATTGTGTTCATATACTAATTTAGAAATTGTTCGTGTAGGTAATTTTAGGATTACGAACTTGTTTAGGGATTTGATTTGCTAGAGATTTGGACATTGTTGTGTAGGTAATTTCAACGAAGTAATGCGTTGAAGTTAAAATAAAGCTACTGTTAATTGTGTTCAATGCTCTAATGGATATCGGTTCTGAAGTGTTAACATGTGGGCAAGCGTATGTAGCACTTTCCAGGGTCACAAGTTTGAACGGTATACATCAAGTGAATATCGATTTCGGTAGCATTAAAGCGCAGGAATCTGCAATATTAAAATATAATAGACTAAGACGCAAATACCGTCCAGACTTGTCAGAAATTGTTCCATCAAAGCCCCGGAAAAAAGCCCATAAAGACAGGGAGTGGGCTATGAGAAAAATGGTAGCTGACGTACAAGAAGTAGTACCCGAAAAGAAAAAAAAGAATACCTACAAAAAGAGATGAGATCCCATCAAAAACATTACATGTAAAAAGGTGCAAGTCTCGCAGCATAGCAGTTGTTACACCACAAAAAAGTTATGAGATCAATTGTTTAACCAAGTCAATAATTCTGTAGTTACTACAAGGGGGTATCCATAAAACTCGATTTCTACTAACTTGCCTAACTTGAAACTGCATGTAGAAATACTCATTTTATTATAGGTATCAATAAAGAGTAAGCCAAATTAGCTTGAGATTACCAAGCGAATTAAGTTTGATGATCCACCACTACCTATCCATGGGAACATTTGTCTAGCAGCTTTGTCATAAATTGTTACCTTATAACAATTACTTAATTAACAACATCTTATAGTAACTGTATTAATATAAGATATCTGTATTTTTTTAATATAAAGAATGACTTGGCCATCGCACAGGGATGATTTGGGTTGAGTCGTGATCAAAAACTACTTATACTTATTCAAACCAAACGGTGTCAATAGGAAACCGCGTGAAATAAAAAAAATCTACTGGCCTGTCCGCCCTTCCTACTATTCTTCATACTAATTTTGAATTTTGAACGCTTTTCTACTGACATAATTTGGTTGTCAGAGTATATAATTATAATCATCCTATTATGCCTTTGTCAAACGGTGTATAGGATATCTGGTGACCATGTTATAACAAACGAAATTTTCTATTTCTTGAAAAACACTCTTTCTCTCACTCTCAGATTTAATTCCGTATTATGTCCATTATTTTGCTTCACGACCTCAAAAACACTCGGTACATAGGTAAGTAATAAAATCAACTGCTTAAAACAACCCTAATTTAGCAATGCCCTAAAGACATTCAGTAACATGTGGTCAATGGCCAAGTCATTCTTTATATTAAAAAAATACAGATATCTTATATTAATACAGTTACTATAAGATGTTGTTAATTAAGTAATTGTTATAAGGTAACAATTTATGACAAAGCTGCTAGACAAATGTTCCCATGGATAGGTAGTGGTGGATCATCAAACTTAATTCGCTTGGTAATCTCAAGCTAATTTGGCTTACTCTTTATTGATACCTATAATAAAATGAGTATTTCTACATGCAGTTTCAAGTTAGGCAAGTTAGTAGAAATCGAGTTTTATGGATACCCCCTTGTAGTAACTACAGAATTATTGACTTGGTTAAACAATTGATCTCATAACTTTTTTGTGGTGTAACAACTGCTATGCTGCGAGACTTGCACCTTTTTACATGTAATGTTTTTGATGGGATATTAGATACGTTAGCTGTAAACGTCGGTGGTTTGACTAATACATATGAAAGTAAATAAGTATGTACATATTTAAATTATTGTCGCGAACCCATTAAACTAATTTAATTCAATCCACGGCGCAAATAAAAACTTGTATGTACCCACTACCCACTGCCAATGTACCCGTAATCACCGTAAAGTATTCAAACAAAACATGATGTTAATTAATAAAAGTGGCCATAAAACTAATTAGAATAATGCAGGCATCGCTCAGCTGCGGAATGTGCGTCGGAGGACAAATCAGAGGCACTCGCGGGGAACATTGGCACGAGTATGGCCGCCACCATAACTACACGTCGTGGTAGGTAGCAAACCGAAGTAGGCTGAAGGACAAAATGATCAAAAGGTATTCATGGTTGGATCTCTTTAACCGTGTGACAACCAAAGGAGACGATTTGCTCACTGAGTGTGCACACCTACACCCCATGCCACTGAGTTACAAGATGAGCAAAATTTGTCTTTTTATAATACAGGCTTTATACGACTGGGAGGAACATACGTAGGCGTACTTTGTGAATACAATAATTTGTTAATACAAAAAACCACAAAAATAAAACATAATCATAAAAATTATTAAATCAAACCGACTTTAACAATAAAAACCTGCGTAAAAATAATTTATATTTTTTTTACTTATAAATTACAACACTTGTCAAAGTCAAAGTCAAACTATTCTTTATTCAAGTAAGCTTATTAATAAGCATTTTCGAATCGTCTGACATATCAAGAGAGAGAAAAAAATCTACTACTGTTTCAAACCCTACTCCGTTCCTGAGAAGAACCAGTAAGAAACTCAGGTGGACTTATTTTTTCAAAACAGTATAATAATACATCTTATTAAAATAACATGCATTAAAGAATTTATTACATAAAAAAAGGATTATTATAGACATTTTTATAAAAGAGAGAAATAAATAAAGGATCATAATATTAAACAAAAATAATTATTATTGTACAAGTTCACTACCTATATTATTAAGCATCTATATTCAACTACTAGAGATGTAAAGATAGTTGTCAGAATAAAGATAAATTAAGATTTAGAGATGTAAAAGGTCTCTAATCGTCATGATTTTAACAACAATAATAAAATAGAAAATTAACAATTTAGTGACAATCACAAAGAAACTATTCTTATTATATAAAAGACAACAGCCAATACCTATTTAAACATGACATCACAGTAAAATAAACTCAAATATTAAATTAAACTAGAGATGTATACTCTCTAATGTCAATAATACATAATTTTGGAGATGTAAAGTGTGTTGATTATTATTTGAGTAGGGACACTAAGCACCTACCTTGTAGGACTACCTATTTCTAAAACTTGTCCTAATTTCTAAAAATTGTTCTCACGCACAATTTTATACTGCTCAGAGCTAGCAAAGTGCATCTAGTAATAGATTTCGAGTAGGCATCATTTATTGGTGCCAATTTTTTAACTGGCGAGAAAATTTGCCGGGCATTGGACTGGAAAAACCCTGATAGGTATGTATAGGTTGTACCTTTCGAGGTAGTATTCGTCCTAGTATTATTTGATCTGTGTCTCAAAGTATTTGAGTTCTTGTGCGAAGTTTCATTAATTTCTGACTTCTGGTAATTCTTATAATGTCGTTCTCAACGACAGCACTTGAGTTGTAATTCAACTTTCAAGTCTAAACGTGGCTACTATGGTGGCTATATTGCCACTATACCTGTCCACTCACGTGCTTAGATTAAATGGACATATGTCCCAGACTATGCTCAAAATATTAGAACAACGAAAGTGAAGCTACTGATTACGTTAGCTACAGTATGAGCATAATTATTAGCGCCACCAGGGCGCGGGTGGCGTGATTGTGCCTCGTCGCCGCACCCACTGCTCGGTTCCCTGCCCATGCCCACTGACATTCGATTATAATTAAACAGATTTTTCAAATGACACATATCAACAAACCTGTTTAAACTTTCTTTGCCAAACTCCGTCGCCTAGTTGGTATAGTGACCCTGTTTAATAAGCTGGAAGTTTCGAATTCCAATCCCTACAAGGCTATTTCTATCTGCGTTTAACTTTTTTTTTGGCGTCATGGTTTTATTATGATTATTCATCAACTTGTGTACCTACCCACAATATAGGTACAAGTCTTAATTGAACTTACCATGGGATTAGGTCGATTTGTGTAAGATTGTGCAATAATACAAAGAAAAGAAAATAATGCAAACGGGTTTATTTCAAACAGAGTTTTCGAATATTTATAGTATAATGTGTAGAATCATTTTTATCATCAGAATTTATTCGAATTTTCCTAAATGAATAAAAAAAAGTTGTGTTTAAATAAACCAGCAAAAAATGCATGGAAAAAGGGGCATTTTAATCACGACTTGCTATTTTTATATCCATGGAGTTAACTGACGATAAAGTTTGAAATTTTGTGGTTCTATAAAAATATCAAGAAATTTCCAATACTCGTACAATGTCATATAAAAATGGATTCCACATATCCTGCCCGTTACATATTTTATAAATATATCAGAAATCAGTTCATATTATTTGACCGAGAGTTATTTATTTTTCCTTGCAAATGTAAGATTTCGATACCCCTACGCCGCCGATCTGCCTAACCACTGACGTGCTTCATGTAACTGTAGCTACATGTCATCACTCTTATTTTACATAGGAATAGAGTCTATCCCAAAAATCAAAGCATGTGAGTGGAAATAACATAGTAGTTAGGTTTTAGTTAGGCTAAATACATGACATAATAATTATCTCGATTAACTAGTGGCTCTATTCATCCATGAGGCAAATACCTCACCTTTATAGGTAATCTAATTAAATATTTCCTGCTTCTCATACATCTTAACGAGTCACTAGATATATAAATATAAATATTTTTTATATTGCTCGATTAAATTACATACCTACTAATACATGGAATTTGCCTATTTTTACTTTTGTCGATTTGAAACAGTTTTGTTCCGATACATTATGTTGCTCAAGTAGATGCATTTAGATTTACCTTTATATCATCGCACTCGTTCAATAAGGTAGCCACCATTCTATTCATATAAGTTGAAATCAATTTAAAATGGCTTAGTTCCATGCCCCCGGAGACCTAACCCACACAGCGGGCTCTAGAGAGCATCCATCGATTCATTACTACCTACTGGCCTGCCGGCTGTCCAGGCTGCGTTCATACAGTCCCTGAAGTCTACATGCACAGGGTAATTTTATTCCAATTCCATTAAAATGCTCCTTAAATAAGTAATTAACGTCATTTATTTACTGAGAGCAGGAGCCCGTTTCCCGAAAGCTTGTAACTTGTAATACAAGTGGAAGTCTTTTTTTGACACCATAAGTTAGATTAGGACTTCCGCTTGTATTACAAGTTACAAGCTTTTGAGAAATAGGCCCCAGGTATGTACCTAGGTACATGGCGGATGGGGTTTAACACATATTTTCAAACAGACTATGTAAATAAAGCAAAGTAAGTGAATGAAATATGAAATATAAGACCAGTGAATAGGAAGACAATCCCATTCCATTCCATTTAAACTGATTTTTTTCATAAACTTTTTATACAGGCAGATTTTTTATTCACCGGCAAAATTGTAGAGGGTTAATGTTAATTCTGGGGTCATATTGATGAAAATTTACTATGGGACCGACATCAGATACTAGAAAAAAAATCTGATTTTCCATACATTTCCGTCTATCTATAACTATCAGGGTTGATAAAATATTACCATGTATACACCGTAGTGACGCAATGACGCAGTTCTTCACATGGCACTTAAAAGCACATCTTTGTATCTGAGAAGTTGTCCGCCTTATTACTTTCGCTTGTCATCAATCAACTCCGAGTTAAAGACGTGCTTAGCCACTCGACCCTCTGCCATTCTTGGATCTTTCATTCTTAACTGCCGTCGCATGAGGTAGACTTCGACTTCACCCACACTGGCCCTCCGTGGAACTTCGTCGTTCCGAACTCGGTCGGACGAACTGATCTTTAAAATCTTACGGAGGCATTTTAGGTAGAATCGGTCTAGTATGCGGATTTGACGACGGTATACCGTCCACGTTTCAGAGGACTGTAGTAGATTAGGCAATACCACTGCCATGTATGGAGATCTTTGTACCCAGGTCATTACAACATACATCATTATCATCATCATCATCAGCCTGTGATAGTCCACTGCTGGACGTAGGCCTCTCCTATTAACTATGCGTATAGACGCATTAGGAGGTAAATGCCCATAATCGCCACGCTGGGCAAGCGGATTGGCGATCCTAGTTAATATGTCCACTATGATGATGCTTCAGCCTATCATCAATATTTTGTCAAATAATGGTCAGTGACACTTTAATCCCTTACGACTCTTACGACACCCGAAGGAGGAGTTGGGGTGGTGACAAATGTATTCTTACTGCCGTCACCACACGGCTTCAACGACAACATACAACACTGCCTAAATAAAACAATACAATACCTCTTTAATTGAACACACAGCAGGTAGGTTCAGAAGTCACATTTACAAACAGTAACAATTTAAATCCTATCTTATGTAGATGTAGATACGTCCTGTGCAGTATCCTTTGTATTATGGGAATAGGCATTTCAGAGGATCGTTTGTTGCCAACGCTCATCTTGCCGCGGGAGATGTCTCGGAAGAACAAATAACTAAATATGTACCTTGTACCTTTACAATTTCATATAAAATGCTTAAACATTTTCAAATTACTCGATTTAGATTTATATTACGGTAGACCTCTACGAAAGCAAAAGATTCGTGTTGTAAGGTGCGTTGAGATAATTTTATTCTGTGGGTCGGAAAAAGATGCAAATAATTGAACTAAGTTACATACTCGTACCTATATACATACATAATTATAGATTAGACGCGAGAGTTTCCAATCTAAAAGTGGATCATTTAAAAACATTGTTTTAGGGTTTGTTTTAAGTCAGGTTTGTTAACGTGTAGTATTTGTAGATATAGTTTTATTTCCTTAGTGTTAGTTTATTTTATTCTATTTTTTTTTGTATATTTTATTTAAGTCTTTTTGTCCAATTTGTTGTACTTAATCACGCTTTTCCAAAACGAAGTCGAGCTCCACATTTCCACAATCCACAACAGCAATAGCCCATCATAACTTCTCTCTCAAAATGCGACACGCGGGACGCATTCGGCACCAAAGCAACTACACTGCAGCGACGGCAATTCAATTTTCTTACTGACCATATCGGTATTAGAGGTATAGTAATTCATCCCTCGCGCGAAAATAGCCAGCAGGGACACATTAGCGGTATCGGTACGGCCCTTGATTGTCAAGGAATTATTTCCTGGCCCATTTATTTGATTACGGTGATCAGCGCAGCAGCAGACTGCCATAACACGGCGTAGGTAGGTATGTCATACGTGTCTTTTAGGTACATCAACATCGCAGTGTGACAACGACGTGTCTTTATTAAATCAATTTCACGTTACATGTCACGGGAAATACTGACTCACGGAGTCCGAGTACAGCTTGTCTTATCTCCGAAAAGTTATCAAACTAGATGCTACTCCTTTATAGTCTATAAGCTTCATAATAGTGAATAACCTGAGAATCCTGAAAGACATTCTTGTGTAGGGACTGTAGATCAGTCGGTCCCGTTATTATGCTCAATAATTGGTCGATAAATTTATGGAAATATTGTATCTAGATTTTTGTAATTATTGTATAACCTTTACTTTATTTCAATCGTCAATTAGGTAATTTTCTTCGTACCGATAATATCATAACGAATTTAAAAGTAGGTAGAGAAATATTTCGTATTGCATCAAACATTTGAAGTATTTTGTATACGTAAACGTGTTTATTGAATATACAAGTAATTCATGCACGAATTCAATCGTACTGTCTTTTGTTAATTATAACTTTATTATTTTTTTGAATAATATCTTGAACCTAATTTATAATATTCATTATTGGCTAACATTTTGCTTTCATTTTGTAATACAGTAAATATAGTAAAACTTTCGCTAAATAACTAGAACACGATTTACCTCCCTAATCTCCCTATACAGGGTGTTTGGTTAGCGGTGTCGGAGCTTTTAAAGGCTTAAACTACAATCAATTTCATCGATAAATTACCATACAATTTTTTTTTTGTGCCAACGATAATTAAATGGCGGCCATTTTAAAATTTCAAACAGACGAATACTGGCGCACGTGATATTTCTAAAATTATACGTTTGTTATCGGTCCTATCCTTGCGAAAAAATCTCGTAAGAGAGCTCATTAGATAAGCAAACTAATTAAGCTAATCATTTGACTCAACTATTTGATCAACAAGACTAAAAAAAATTTTTTTTATTAAAAATAGTAAAAAATTCACCTTAATTTTTCAATTAATTTAATTTTGCATGAAAAGTAGGTCGTTAAGATAGGTTTTTGGTGTTGTTATTTATTAGTACAGTATGTTAGCTAAAAAATAACACCATAATTACAGTTATACCTTAAGTACTTTAGGAATTACATTTGCTCAAACATACACCAAAACAGCTGCATTTAGCGTTCACGATGCAAAATCCATAAACAAATGAATGTCAGCAGTGTACTGATAGTACGGTCAAATCGTATATTAAACTCGCAAAACATGTAGTAAAGCTGCATTTTTGGTATGTTATTTAGACACCATAGGGCAGTATAAAACAACATTTTGCAAGCAAGAAAAAGTTGTGCTAGCTGCGTTATACGTGAAAAACTGTGAAATTTACCGTCTATTTTTAGTTTCTGATTTTTATAAAAAAAGCCTTACGTTTTTTGACAATATGTATCAGGTAACGTTTAAAGATGAATGAATTTGTAACAAGATGAGATAACATGCATTACCGTAGGTCTTATAGTTTCAGAGATTCGAGACTTCAAATAGTACCCTGTTTTGTAAACTAGATAAAATGTTGAGTTTTGCTAACGTTTTTGGTTTAATATCGCCTTACCTAATTATGCTACGAAAAACATGAAATAATTATCTTATAGCGCAATTAATATTCTTTCATTTAAGGGTAAAATCAGGTCAGTAAACTTTGTAATTGAAACTAAAAACGCGAAATTCAAAAAGCAGGAGGTCCGCTATCTAAGTTTTTCATACAAATGGCAAGTCGTGTTGCAAAGCTGCAATTTTTGTATATTATATAGGCTTTATAGGGATGTACGAAAATGCATATTACAAGAAAAAAAATAAAAGGATTTAGGTATAGGACGTAAAAAACTGAAAAAAAAATCGAGCTTTTTTTAGTTTTTGACGTTTAACTAAAAAACTATAACTTTTTGATACTAATTGCTATAAAACTATGAAAGAATATTAAATTTGAAAGGATTTGAGCTACCTTGTATTACCCTAAATTATATAGATTTAGAGATACGACATTTCAAAATGTGCCCTTCATTAAGTTAAGAAAATAAATGCATGTTTTGAAGCCTCGTATACCCCAACTATAAGACTTACAGTAATTGTTATCGGCTCAATTTGTTCCAAATTTAATGTAGTTATTATCTACAATTACTTTTTTTTCTTAGCGCGAACGTTTTGCCAATATTTAGTGAATAGCTTTAACGTAACCTAAAATTTGTTTATGTTTTGATAAAAGGGCACTTTATGAAATGTCTTATCTCAAAATATATATACCTTACGGTGATGCAACGTAGCTCAAATCCTTTCAAATTTAATGTTCTTTCTTAGTTTTAAAGCAATCAGTATCAAAAAGATAACAGATTTTTAGTTAAACGTCAAAAACTAAAAAAAGTGCGAATTTTTTTCCGTTTTTTTACGTCCTATGCCCAAATATTTTTTTTGTTTTTCTTTTAATATGCATTTTCGTATATATCTATAAGGCCTTTATAATATACCAAAATTGCAGCTTTGCAACTCGACTTGCGATTTGTATGAAAAACTTAGATAGCGGGCCTCCTGCCCTTGGAATTTCGGGTTTATACTTTCAACTACAAAGTTCACTGACATAATTGGGCGCTATAAGGTCATTATTGCATGTTTTTCGTAGCATAATTAGGTGAGGCGATATTAAGTCGAAAACGTTAGCAAAACACAAAATTTTATCTAGTTTACAAAAAGGGATACTTTTTAAAGTCTCGAATCTCTGAAACTATAAGACCTACGGTAATGCATGTTAGCTCAACTTGTTGGAAATTTATTAGTCTTTAAACGTTTACTTACATATGATATCAAAAAACGTAAGATTTTTTAAATAAAAATCACAAACTTAAAAATGGCCGTAAATTTCGCAGTTTTTCACGTACTACCCAGCTAGCACAACTTTTTTTTGCTTGCAATATATGGTTTTATACTGTCCTATGGTATCTAAACAACATACCAAAAATGCAGCGATACTACTTGATTTGCGAGTTTAGGGTAAAATTATGTACGATTTGACCGTACTATGACTAGTGAAGTGGCCGCCTTCCATCCATCCAGTGCATGTTTGAACACTTCTAATTCCTAAAGTACTTAAGGTATAACTGTAATTATGGTGTTGTATTTTAGCTAACATCCTGTACTAACAAATAACAACACCAAAAACCTATCTTAACGACCTAGTTTTAATGCAAAATTAAATTAATTGAAAAATTTAGGTGATTCTTTTACTATTTTTAAATTAAAAATTTTTTTTTTAGCCTTGTTGTTCAAATAGTTGAGTCAAATGATTAGCTTAATTAGTTTGTTTATTTAATGAGCTCTCTAACGAGATTTTTTTTTGCAGGGATAGGACCGATAACAAACGTATAATTCCAGAAATATCACGTGCGTCCGTATTCTTCTGTTTGAAATTTTAAAATGGCAGCCATTTAATTATCGTTGGCACAAAAAAAAATTGTATGGTAATTTATCGATAAAATTGATTGTAGTTTAAGCCCTTAAAAGCTCCGACACCGCTAACCAAACATCCTGTATATATACCTAGATAAAATCAAGGTAGAGAATAGCGCAAAGTGCAAAAAATATGTATACACAACCCTATTGCTATAAGGTCATGCATAGCATAAGTACATATTTTTTGCACTCTACCCCCATTTATATGTTTTACCTTGATAAAAACAAATAAAGGGGTTTGTCTTGTTTGTACAAACAAGACAAGACAATACTGTACCTAGGTAGGTACAGTATTTCTATATAAGGGGACGCGATAGCATTGCTCACCATCGTGATTAATGCTTATAATTTATGGTTTCAGTATTAAGAAGAACTCAAATTGGTAATCGGTATGTAACCTCAATTACGTTAGTACCTACTATTTGTTATAATTATTACACTGAGCCTTAACAGAGACATGCAGACTACCTACACGATCAGTTAAGATTCCTAGAATTATTTGTGTAATAACTTTGATTAGGGTCCTAGCCCACTAAACTCGTAATACTCGAGTAATAATATCACAATCGCCGTACTCCTCATGAGTCATCTAGTCAACCAAACTTGGAAACTGTAATTTTAATGTGTTCAGAAACGTTAGTATTATTTCATGTGGGAATATACCCACGGTCCCACTGGCCTAGATGGCGACTCCACGTCTCCCGATCTACACTATTCTCTATAAGGGTTCACAATGCCTTGTCAAAAGCAGTGAAAACCCACCAAATCTGAACTCCGACTCCAAATAAGAGTAACAAATGTCAGGGTCAAGTTATATTCGCCAACATAATTATATAGCGCAAAAGGTTTGTGTCCACAAGGCAGTTCTTGTTAACTAAATATGTTGTGGAACGCACATGTAGGTTAGGGACATACGAGTAATATATCTTCATATGGAAATATAATCTCTCATATTATTACTCTGAGACAGGACGGTAAGTACCTACAACTGCAAGTAGTGGCAACAATCATAAATGGTTCTTTATCAAATTGTAAATATACTACATACAACACATAAATAAAGCCTATGTATGTTCCTGATCAAAAGAACATACGTAAACTCATTCCTATAATACCTATTCGACAGTGTACCGCGCTCTTGAAGTAATGAAATTTGTTAACGAAGAATATAGATTTAAAATGTGTTAAATTCTAGTTGACAGAATCTATGCTAATCGGGCCCTAGCCAATTATTGTTTTTTTCTGTTGTGAAAATTTAACCAAATCAGTCATTACTCATTATTACCAAAGGGTTTTAACAGAATAGGTATAAAGCGTACAGTAGTAAATGGACCCTAACATAAATTGTGTTCGTCGCTTTTTCTTCAAGAAAACATGAAAAGGCGATTTCGATATTAGCTATCTAACTATACCAAATGAACAATAGTAACAGTGATTAATTCTCATTAAACAACATCAATTAAACTTAAAAGTTGAACATCGAGCTATTTTCCTGCGAGGGCGGCCCGAGTGGTATTACGATCGCTTACCGAGTCAGTAGTCGCACCATGATCTGCCGCCACGTTATTAACGCGCACTTATTTTCTATACGACTCACTCGCCCCGATACGCGAGAACGAGCGGGATGGTTCGTATGTCGGCAGCCCATGGCAAGCACACGTTGATCTGGATAAATCGAAGGTTTATTGTACATATTCATAATTATGTAGGAAACCAGGATTCTAATGCGTTCTTTATACGTATGCATGGTGATGATTGGCTGTAAGATATTTAGTAGATGGAAAACAAGCAGACTCCAGAAATATTGAAATGCGTTGCTATCCTTTAAAATTGGAAAATTCACTGTGCCAGCGGAGATCTACATGGCTATCAGGAGAGTTCCGTGGGTTCTCCGTTATTAAAACGCTGCTACTACTCTTTAAATTCTAGCGCCATAGGATCTATGGATAAGTAATTAATGTAATTACCTATGTATAATACTATACTACGTTATTTGGGCTCTATGTCCCAGATTTGTGCGAGATGCCTTTTTAGGGTCCGTCTACCTCTTTAATTTAGGTTGCATAACTACCAACACATATTGCCTACTGTGCTAGTGAAATATAGGAACATATAATGAACCTTATATATATACCTTATATATACGTTTACAGATTGAATTCTATCGTACCTTCAGCTATGATGGGTCGTCAATGTCTACAGGTATTGCTACCTCAGGAGCTGCGTAGTTCTAGACATTTCATAAGCAACAATATCCTATTATCATGAAGCAAGTCATGATGGTATATCATATCCACTGGTTCAGCCGACTAGCTGTCCTCGCAACAGGAATACCCGGGCAGGGCGCGGCACGGAGCCCGGGGCGAGACGGGAGGTCCCTCGGGAGCTGGCCCAAGCTCCGCCGCCCGCTCCCAGCGGGACCGTGGGCGGCGGGCGAGAGCGCGCTCCGCCGGGACAACCCACCACCACCTAGTCTACAGCTACCCGTACTCTGCAAGGTCGGCCACACTCATATTTTTAACAATATCTTTAGACTCCTGAGTCCTGACTTCTAACAGAGTTTGAATGACAAGTTAGAGTGTCTTCATAACTTATACGACTCAAGTTGCTTTCGAGGAACTACCTGCCTTTTTATATAAAATTTGTTGTAGACCTATGTTCGTCGCCTATTCAGTTGTTTCTACATTCTACGCGTCATATTATTCAAACGAATCTCATGAAATTTTGCGAGGTAAGTAATTTCCGGTAGTCCGATAATTATACAATTTTTCATTGTTAATTAACTTTCTGGAAGTTTAAAAGCCAGTGGAGAGTTTGGGGGCAAGAAATCTGCAGCTACCTAGTAGAGATACAGGAGCAATGTGAAAATAACTTATACCAGTAATTGGAGTTCGAGGCCAACGAAACTACGACAGATGCGTTATTGTCAAATCTGTCAAAGTCTCTTATGTCATTGTCAAATAAAGTTTTCAGGTTTCCACAACCTTTTTGTTATTTAATTTATTTATTTGGAATAATTCCTAATAAAAATATTATATACCTCCATATCGTTTGTACGCCATTTTGTTTAATATGACTGTCACAACTAGGATTTTCTTAAAAACGCGTAAATACCTAAAAACTTTTCTTTTCTCTTAACTAACATAGAAATGACAAAATTTTCTTGTAAAGAACTTAAAATGATAAGAGCCAACGTTTCAAAGCCTATTTTTAAAAAAAGTTGAATTACCAGTGAACACAAACGACAGCGTGCCATATTTATTAAGACAGTAGGTATGGTTAAATTACTAAGCCCCCTGCCTTATTACGGGTTAAAATTACAGGAAAGAAAGTTGGAAATGTATAATGAAAGCATTTTTGGTGTTTTATTTTTTATTTGTTTTCTTCATTACTTATTCTCCTGAGTCCTGGGTAAAAATCGAATACACTCCCATAAAAGCCTAAACATGGCTGAACCAAGTGGGTCACCTTGTTAACAACCCACGGAAGAAAACAAAACGTTAGATCTGTATGATAATTTAAATGGAGAATTATAGCACTGCCAAAGAAATTTGTAGGTCAAAGGAATTTCACGAATACCTACGAAATGTGAACATAAAGCACGCTACAATATATTATTCTTCAATTTTCTAAACGTATGCAGAAATAGGGTTTTAATTTATGTGTAGTTAAATTGCTGTACCAAATGTTATTAACATCTGAGGTGATACCAGCGCAATACCAACTTTGTTACTAATCATTGCGGATAATTAAGTTTTTATTAAAATATCTCATATTTACGTGAAAATAAGTAAATAATATTGTTTCTTTAAATTAAAGAATTAAAATTACCAATAAATAAGATACCTCAACGTTTGTTTTCAGAAAATAATGATTTACTATTGTAAGAACATTTTATTGTTGTGGCAATATTTTCGTAGATTCTTTGGCCTCGAACTCCAATTAGTGGTTTATAGTATTCTGTCCTTGTTGCTCTGCAACTTGGCGCACCTACGGTAGGTACCAACATTTGACATACGATGTAAGAAAGTCTCTGCTATAAGAATAGTTATTCGTTATACAAGGGTGCAAAGTTGTATTTTATCCGCGAGTATGATTTTGAACCACGAGCGAAGCGAGTGGTTCTAAAATAGAATTCTGAGCGTAGCGAGTGTTTTAACATACGAGAAGTAAAATACATTTGCACTTGTGTGTAACACCAGAGAATACATAACTTTTCCCCTCACTATAGCGAGGAAACTCAAAAAAGGTAATTATTTGTACACATTACAATCATCACCAGATTAGTGATAGTAATTTTCGGAATGCATCATGTATTTTGCAAGATGCATTAAATGCAAGATGTTGCCGCAGTATACTAAGCACCAAAAATGAAACAAAGCACGATTTTAACACATTCCTAACTGTAGTTGCACACCAATGCCAATGATGCATTAAATCATTCTCATTCATTATTTTTACAAAATCATAGCAGAACACTCTGAACGTTGTTTATTTTACTATTTTTATGCATGTCCGAGTCGGTGAATAAAGACTAACCTAACCTAACCTATAATATTCGTTGACAATGTTGACATTTTCTGCGTTTTGTGATTGCAGCTAGTCATCTTATTATCATTAACTAAAACAAAGGTTACTTATGGAATTTTAGGAGTTATGTGTTAAAATCATCATATTATATAAAGTTTTGTATTTTCACTAAATTCTCAAACAAATTGTTTAATTATAATTAATGTGGAACGACTCATTCATGAGCATTTTACGTTATCTGTTAAACGAATGCTACTTCGCGCTACGCTCCAAGGTCATTACTCTCACATGTGAATAAAATGCGATTTTACCCGCTCGTATTTAGGATAGAAAATATTGTAAGTATTATGTTTTGAAATTGACGGGCGTTTATCCCAGCCTTGATTATAGTAGACTAATTATTTTAGGATTAATTATTTTAATTAGGTACCTCGGAGGATTTTTAAAGTCTGTAACAAAATAACTACCATAAAACCGGCGTAGAAATGAGCAAGTCAGACATAATTTTAAGCAAGTATAATTTGCGGTCTCGTCATTTGTGTTACGTGGTTTGAATTGTGTGATTTCCCTTAAAGTACCTATTATAAATTTCTCCCCCTACTTCTGCTACCTCCGGTCAGCTGCAAAGAAAAGTAACTAATCCCTCTGCATGAAAACTTTCGTGCATGGGGCATACTGCACTCTTTTTGTTCAAAGATTTATCTCTGAAATTTTTACAAGTTTTTCTGTATATTTCGCCACAAGTCAGCTATTATGTAGAACCTTAACCTAACCTTTATAAGTAAAAATCGTAGACAAGGGCTTCACGCATTTTTGATTCATATCGATATTAACAGCAGTGGCAAAATCGTGCGTTGGCACTCATATGCAATGAACTGTCATTTCATCGTAGGAGCTTACTTTAGGTAAGTACAATTTTTTAAAACTGAATCAGTACAAAATAATTCTCGCATAATGTATTCAACATAAACATAGATCGCACGATAAGTCAACTTCAACATGAGACAATTATGAAATGGCTTTAGCGTATTGGATTATTTTAACACATTGAGCGCGGGAAACTCCCGAGAGGAGTTCTCTGTGGGAGGTCCATTTTCGCTACAAAGCGGAAAAATCACGGGATCGGCTACGAGCGTAGCGCGTAGCACTCGTCCGCAATAAAAGTGTTAAATAGCGATATTAACCGCACTGGCAAAACCGTGGCAAGTTGGCAATGTTGGCATATGCAATGAACTGTCAAGTCATCGTTGGGTTTAGTTTAGTTAGGCAGGTAAGTACCTACGATTTTTAAAAACTGAATCGGTAACTGAACAAAGTAATTATCGAATAATGTATTTAACATAAACATAGATCGCACGATAGGTCAACATCAACATAAAACAGTTATGATATGGCTTTAGCGTATTTCCCAGATGCGCGCAGGGCGGAGGTGCCGCCCTGGGGAAATTTCACAACGTTCCCGGCGGCTCTCGGCGGGCCTCTGCAAGTTTTATGGACGCAACACCCCTCCCCCCTCGGCCATCAACTTCTTATCGTTGGAAGTTTAACATTGCTAGTCTTTAACGTTAATAGACAACAACGGATTTAATCACGCCGTTGGTTTGTCTGGTAGTCGATAATTTGCTGGGAAACTGAAAAGGATCAAGGGATTATATTTACTTGCCTACATGTTAAATACGTTATATTATGAAATCGCTCGCAGACCACGAACCCTGTAAAGTGTTCGAAACGTCGAGATGAAGCTAAATTTAATGAATATATATGCGAGTTTATCCGTTTTCATAGTTTTATTTCATGTGTAATCCTAGCGGTAACCGAAGAAAATATTAAGTTATTTTATGTTAGTTAAATATAGTTTTATTTAAATTTTATATTCAATATTAAAATGACAAAAATACTATTTGGTGTTTACATTTTTACCTTGGCGTTTATTTTTCATGTTTGTATTTTTTACCACAATGTACATTTTCATATTATTTTTTGAATTCTACATTTGGGTTATTCTACTCAAAGTCACGAGCTCTTTCGATCCCAATGGGAAAGAAAATGTCTCATTCATGGGATTTTTTTCCTATTTTGCTAGTTTTGTTACCATTTTCCATACACTTTGTATGGCGGTAACAAAGGAGGAAATCCGGAAAAAGTACGAAATTTTTCCGATGATTTAGAGTTGAAATTACCCGAATTCTCACTAATCAAAATAACGTGCGCTACCAATTATAATTTATGTCTTCTGCAATATAATATATCATTATATAATTATTAATATATTATTATATTTGTCAGCCTCCGTAGCCTAGTTGGTAGTGACCCTGCCTACGAAGCTGGAGGTTCCGGGTTCGAATCCCGGCGAGGGCATTATTTGTGTATTTATTTATCACAAATATTTGTTCCTTGGTCATGGTTGTCTATGTATTTAAGTATCTATATGTATCTATATATTAAATATATCGTCGCCTGGTACCCACATCACAAGCCTTATTGAGCTTACCGTGGGACTAGGTTGATTTGTGTAAGATATCCCAATATATTTATTTATTTATTTTATTTATTTATAATATACCTATTTGTCATGTATGTAGATACATCATATAGTCGAGATTTTAGAGTCTATTTCAGTTGTAATGGAGTGAGAGCGAAAATAACACATGCGATAACAATGAACGATATATATTCAACCATCACAGGCATACACAAAAACCTATAGTATACAAATACTGTTTTTGGGGGGGAAAAAGTGCTTATTATAAGGCCCATTGGTCTTTAAAAAAAAATTAAGTAATGGTAGGTGAAAACAATGACAATGCGATTGGATTACGAGTTTTCTTTCGCTGGCATACGTGCATCCTTTTGTTTGCCTTTAGTTGGTCAAGCTTTTAAATGTAGCCATACGAGAGAATCTAAAATTACTTCCAGGGACGTATTAACTAAAATTAATTAAGCTAAGCCCACACGTAGGGGTAGTAAACGTTTTATTCATTCGGACATTCCGAAACGGGAATACCCTGCATTAGCAGACACAGGCAGACACAAGCATATTAAGCTCAGCTGAACGGCAGAAGTAACAAGATAAAAAAAGTTGATGCTCAAAGCCAAATTGACTTAACCCTCTTCAAAGGGCTTACAAATACGTCCACCCAAAGCTTTTACCTCGCATTAAACATTCATACATTTTATTGTGATCTTAACACCTCCCTTGTCAAGTGTACTGGGCAGTACACAGCGGTGATTTTGAAAATACCCAGTTTTTCAGGAAGGGTCATAAGTAGTGAAGTTAAAAAAATATCGAATTGGTCAGTCTTGCGATAATAACCAACCAATCAACTTAAATCAGTAATCAAGATCGTTTACACATTTTTAAGGAGAAACTTTGCATAAGTACCATCACTAATGGGTAAATTCACAAGACTGTAACGACAGTTACCACTTTTTTGTATGTTTTAGTATGATTTAGTCAACATTAAGTTTTTATATGTGTGGCCTAGCCCTATCGGTATATAATTATGTCAACGCTTAAATAATTTGCACCTAATTGATGTAGTCTTGTATAATAGATTTACCCTAATGTGTTCAAAATTATTGATGTAGCTGAGTAAAGTACTCGAAACTCAAAAATAGTGCCCCGTAGTAGTACCAAACTCCCAAATTTTTACTTAGGTAGGTAAGTACCTAATTGTAGTTACTTTGTGCTTCATTCATAAATGTATCTTCATAACTTTGATTAAACCGATGTAACCTAACAAAAAAATCTGTTTCATATTTCAGAAATTCTGAAGTCCCTTCAATCATCAAGGCAAGAAGACCTTGGTGGCTTGAGAAGATATTATATGATTGTTCAGCATACCATAACGATACCTTTGGGTTCAATTGTCGTAAAGGACAAAATGCAGGTTTTCAGGAGAAGCAAAAAACTAAATTTTTTTTAGAAAACTGTCAATAACTTTTTTGTTTTTTGACCTATATTTGTGACGTGTATATGAAAACAATGTAGATTGTTGGTATCTTTGACCTGGTGTAGCAATCGTAGTGATAAGCTAAACGGCTTAGAAGTTAGATGTTGTAAAGGACACGTCAAAATGCTATGTCTGTCCTTTACACCCACGATTTTTTTGAGCAATTAGTGTTGATAGGGTCGTAAATGACGGTCTTAGATAATTTTCTTACAAATTTGGGGCGTAAATGTTGGCAAAATGGTACAAATAGCGACTGTTTTCCGCTTAATTTGCTCAAAACGCATTTAAAACATTTATTAAAACGTAGGAAATATGGCGAATGAAAGCCGGATTAGAGTTGTAGTATATTTTCTTTCTTTAAATATTTAGTCATAACGAAGAACTAGACAACTTATAAGTATGGAAACACTGTGTGTTTCAAAACTATATAACATGTTTGCAACAATTTTAAACTTATTGTTTCAGTGCTGCGCTGTCTCAATAGTTATTTAAACGTATAAGCTGTTACTCCTAGCAGGGGAACACTTTCGCAGTTAAGTGTCATCATCAGCCTATATATCATTCCGTTGCTGAACAACGGCCTTTCCTTGACCTATGCGTATGAACGCATTAGGAGGCAAATGCCCATAATCGCCACGCTGGGCAAATGGGTTGGCGATCGCAGTACTGTGTCCACTATCATGATGCTTCTGCCCATCATCAATCTTCCATAAATAAATGGTCAGTGACACTTAAAACCCTTAGCCAACACTTACCGCGGAATAGTTGGGGTGGTGACAAATGTATTCTTACTACCGTCATCACACGGCAACGTGGCACGGTTTTGTAGTATATGTAAACAACAAACACTAGGTAATGGTAATAGTAAAGTTTAATAAGCAACTGTTCAAGTAGTTCATGCTTATGTGATGTGACACAGGTAGTAATTGTAAGACTTTACAATAAAGAAGAACTAGGAACACCTACGGGTTAAGTTCCCCGGTACTGAAGGCACAGATTGTACCTATTTCTAGAATTTAACTCCCAGATACGACTATAATGTCTTCAGATATTATTTTATTCCAACTTATTTCTACTGAAGATTCAAAATTACCGTCACATATATATTATATGTATAAACTAGGTACTTGGACAGTGGCTGATTACAGTTTACTGATTACCTTTAGTGTAATATACATAAATACTACGAAAGCGGTCCCCTCTTAGATTAAAAAGTTGTGTGGATGTTAATTATGTTGATTTGACATGAATGAATATTAATATATTTCCCATACATTGTTTGTATGTGTACAAACAAATTTATGGTAATAAACAACAACAAAAATGACTTCGGTCTTTTACCACCCGGATTATTTAATAGTAATTGTATAAGAAATATAAGAATTAATTTTTCGAGCCGTTCATAAAGGACGAAGAAGAAAAAACTTGTTCTTTAAGCCCAAGTTGGCCATAGAACTACAGAAAATAATCGTAAAAAGTAAGGGCGTAAAGGACAACACATAACGTATTAGGTCACTTACGACACTATTTTTATTTGTACATTTCCTTTACGACACAGAAAAATAATTATAATAAATTAATTGATATTTACGCCCCATTCGCTAAGCTATTTTTGCAAGTCCATAGTAGAAAATCTTGGTCGTAAAGGCAACTTTTTAAGAGATATCGAAACTTTAACTATACAGATCGATAGCGCTTGAAATTCTGAACAAAACTGTATATATAACTCATTTTCGCCAAAATGTCCTTTACGACAATTGAACCCAAAGGTATCGATAATTCACATCAACATCACTAATCAAATCGCTGTCTCCATAGGAATATCAACATTATAATAGTGAATTCAGTTTATGATAACGGTAATCCGTTTTTATATTTAGCTTGGGACAGGAAGGATTAACATTTCCACTGGATATAAAATTTTAATTCCCTCGCTTGAGGGATGGGGGCGAAATTGACGTGTTATTGGGCCCCAGTGATCGCGACAACGCGGCTTTGGACCAAATCATAAACACGACACATGCCAACACATACGCACCTGCATACTTAATGAATGTCGACTGTACGTTCGTCCGAACAGTCCATAACGATCTCTACAATCTCTACATGCTTTTGCTCTTTTGACAATAAAATTCGGTAAGTACAGATAATGTTTATACCTTCTCTTAAAACGTTTTGCTTAAAGTAGGGTCTAAGAAGGCCTTAGAAAAAAGTGCGGCAAGACTTTGTAAGTAACTAACGTTCGAATAATGTATTTAATTCGTGATTTCAAAGTATCTCCATAACAAAAAAGGCTATACAACTCAATTGACCTTATTGTATAAATTACCTGACTGGCAAAAGCAATACAATTTTCTTTAATTAAAGCATCGCCTCATGAACGAAATCCCTGAAGCAAATAAATAAAGCTGTGTGTAAATATGTGTTAGAGCTAGAAGTGGAGCTTATTGCATTAGCTAGGTATCCCAAGGCTAGCCGTTCCAATCGCTTGCAGCTAGAAAAGAACCAATGTAAATGCGCTGTCAAGAACGACAGAAAGTTGTGTTACTGTACCGCTATCATTAGCTTGCCGTGGCATCACGCTCACACCCATTTGATAATGCGAGGATGAGGCAGAAAGTAAAACATATGCTAACGATTATGTCGCTCACACAATCATTGTAAGAAACTAGTGCATAAATTAGCAGTTTATTCACCTCAAGAATTAAATAATTACGCAATATCCACTTTGGCTATGTGAGGTGCAATATTTGCTAGGTGTTAACCACCGAACATTGAAAACCACGGAACGGTCAGCTAGTGAAGGCTAGCTTGAACCCTGTTATAGTAATTCAATGAATTGCTCTCAATTATCTTGAGATCCTACGGACGCTACTTAAGAATAATCTGCTATTTTATCGTATGTTTATTACAAATTATGCGTTATATGAGTCTTGTCTCCGATCCCTTAATACTGGCTCCGTTGCCGTAATTAATGAAAAGCGATATAACTAGATGGAGATAGATGATCTTGAAATTTCGATGTTCGAGATCTCCCCCGAGTGCTGGCTCTCTCTCGCTCGCTAAGCTACGGGAACACTCTGGGAGTCGCAGCATCCTCGCGGTCCCCGCGGGAAGCATTACGAAAGTACTAGACACGCCAGATCGATACATTCAGTTAAAACATTACACCCCGTTCGGTTACAAACTACTTTGTTCTCGGCGAAGAAAGAAAGCACTGCCTGGGTCACAAGCAACTGTGTGGGTAATAGGTTTTCGCGTCTCTGAATGTAAGCATTATATTTCACAGATAAACTTTTGTAACAATCGCGATATTATTTCTGAAGTCTTCGTTTTGATAAAGACAAGACTAGACTCAGATAAGTAACTGAAATATTTCAGTTCATATGTACGTAGGTACATAGGTATATAGATACAATAATAAATACTAGGTACCTTTATTGCCAGCCACCGTAGCTTAGTTGGTAAACTTGGTAGTGATCCTGCCTAACAAAGCTTCGGGTTCAAATCCCGGGGAGAATGTGTATTTATTTAGCACAAATATTTGTTCCTTGTATTTAAGTATCTATATGTATTTATCTATTATATATACCGTCGCCTGGCACAAGCCTTAATTGAACTTACCATGAGACTAGGTTTATTTCCCAAGATATTTGTTTCTTACTTATTTATTTAACATTTTGGCCAGTTCAACTTGATTTAGGTATGGTAGAATTCAAAACAGAGCTACAAAATTTGTGTCTAATGCTCATTATGGTATAAGGCAGTCTGCCATTATTCAGGCTCGCCATAGGTAGGGCAGTTAGCGCCAAACCGCAGGCTACGCTGATAAAACGCTGATATTACGAGTCAGCCTATATTCGCATAGCTAACGAAACGTCCAGCCTCGAAGAGCCAGTATAACTTGGCCTCATCAGTACACGCATAATCATGATACTTATGCTGGTTTGTTCAGGCAAATATTTGCCTGTGGGTTTAATTGCAACTGGAGTGCAGGCCGCGGGCTGGCCGCATCGCGTCGCTGCGTCCATCACCGCGACTGCAGCCCTGACTTTGACATCAGCCTATTAATTTTTGCTGCGTTCGTCGCACCCCGGACTTAACGTTATCCGCGTTGTGCACAGCCTAACAAATAAGGCAGATATTTCGAGCTTACTTAGCCCGTAGCACATCACATAGAGCTCTTATTTTCAACACGAAACATTACTTGCGTAGGTAGCGCACGCATTATGCACTGACTGCACAAAGGAATGTAATTGTGATTTTTCTTCTGATCTTTTATTTTGTACCTAATAGGATATATTACAGTCAATCACATGTATATCGGAACGGCCAGGGTGCTCACAAATATCTGAGCAGGCCTCTATTGGCTTTAGGTTGAATGTTCAAATTTTTGGCAGCGGCGATATATCTTATGGCGGATGCACCAGGTAATTTTATATTCGATGTAGGTTCGTAATACTAATTACACAATATTTCCAGGAAATAACTAGGTAGTAGGTACATATTTTATCGAATCCTTATATTTAGATTCGGATAAGAATAGCGACAAGAAAAAGAAAATCGGAAACATTCGGTTCACTCTCACAGCATATAAATTTAGGTCCACTGGCTGATAAGTATATACTCCTAATTAATTGCAACTGCTAGCGTGCTCTACCTATACAATTCATATAAATATTGTAATCATTCATTGATGTTCCATACATTTTCACATAAACATGTAAAACATATTAAGTTATGTGTAGCTACGTATGCTTTAAATCATCCCCATTTTATTATACCTATATACTTATGTTATGTAGCCTAGTATTTTCATAGTACCTACGAAAATACTAGGTTCTCAATCGTACAATTTTTTATTTATTTAAAGATTCAACAGCTATGACATAGACACTAGACATTTAAGTGAATATTTTAACTTAATAAAGTAATTCAAAAAATAAAGCTTCAAACGCACATAAACAACACCACATACTTAATATCTACCTACGTAGTAGTTAGGTACATCATCAGTCTATCTCAGTCTACTGGCTCTCTCTCCTATTAACTATGCGCTTGGTCGGATTAGGAGGTAAATGCCCATAATCGCCACCCTTGGCAAACGGATAGGCGATCGCAGTAGTGTTCCCACTATAATGATACTGCTGCCCATAATCAATTAACGAATAATTAATTCTATAAACGAATGAACATCCAACCAGTGACACTTCAATCCCTTAGTGGACTCTTACGACAACCGCGGGAAGAGTTGGGGTGGTGACAAATACCTATAAATATTCTTGCCGCCACCACGCGGCAGCGGCGGTAGTTCACTTCGGCTCTAAGTTTTTGTAATTTAGGTATTTAATTAGATATTTGCCTTAAACTTACGAGCAAACCTCTATAAAAAACTATAAAATTATTTTGTAAATGAGAAAAATACTACCTAACCTACCTTAATTTATGCGACCTAATGTAACCTAACTCGCTCGCTTTTCATTATTGAATTTAGTGCTATTGTATTAGAGATTACAACTTCAATCTACATTACATAGACCATGTGCTTAAGTTTCAACTTTACTGAAAACTTGTTTTGGACACTTATATCAGAATAAAATGACTTACGACATGCGTACACTAAGTAGGTATATTCTCTGCGTTGGTACCAGCTACTCTACAAAACACAAACTTACGTTTCAACGATCTCGGTTTCGCCTGCTTCCTTCTCGACATGACTGCACTTCACAAGCACATCGCGTACCTATCGTGCGAAGTTCGCGGGACCGACGGCACGGGCTAGGGCGGCCGCTGCACGCTCACTGAGCGCGGCGCCCAACAAGTGGCAATAACAATGTAACCTGCGCAAACTCATAAGTGTCCGATCTTGTGCGTCTTTGCGAGCTTGGCGAAGGGCGCTGTGGAAACGATGTTTGTTTACTACCTACTTAGTTTATTAACTGGCCATTTTTTCAAAGTTGTCCCTCCGCTTTTTTTTTAAACTTAGGTGCTTTTTATATGATTTCTACTCAGAATCGTGAGCTCGCGATTCTGAGTGGAAATCATAATAAAAGTTCTCCTAGATCCAAATGAGTGGCAACTTAAAAAAAATTGCCCAGCTGCGTCTAGCCTTACAATAGTTACAATGCACATCACGTTAATTAATGAATAACGTCACTATCCGTTGAAAAAGTTTTACCTAGTTCAGAAACGACGGTCGGTTCGAATGGTGTGAATCAATTTTCAAAAGCTGTATTACAGGATTTCTTGCCGCTCTTCATAGGAATTATGTATAGGTAGGTATATATTTTTGTTAAAACCTAAAGAAGCTAAAGAAGTATAAAGCGAATACCTAGTATTTTTATGGGGCATTTTTTTAAGTATCCTACTTTACCTACTTTCAAGGAAAGCTTAAATTACATTGCTGGTACTTAGTGTACAACTTACCCACTCAAACATAATAATGTCACTTTTCTGACCAGAGGCGTGACTTTACCCCCGTGCCCTCATGTTTGCAGGGCTTGCAGGCAAGCTGGCGAGAAAAAATATAGATAAACCCCTTCTCTGTAAGTACTACCTATTTCTCGCCCTTTTAGTTACGTGAGTTTTGCCAACTACCCGCCCAACTTGGCGTTGACTATTCCCTTCATATTCCCTTGCAATACTCACACGATTCGATTTCGATCACTTTCGATCTACGCAATGTACACGTTTTTACAAGGAAGGATAGGTACGGTCGGCTCTACTAATAATATGTATACGATTTTGATATGCCTTTGACATACCTACGTTCCAAAATGTATACATATTATTAGACGTCACTGTACCCAACTGCCCGGCTCCGATTTAATTGATTTTTATAAATGTTATGAAGTAGTCAAAAATTGCTGATCGAATTTAGCAGCCAAATTTGAACCTGAGAGAGAAAATGGTCTTTCAAAATACGGAAGAGTGTTTTAGTTTCCATACTTTTCATCATTTCGCTCTTTTCTCTTTCCCTTTGGTTATTTGTTTACAATCTGTCCAACCAGCGTATTAGTAGAAAAGGCGGCAAATTCAATTTTTTATGGACAACCAACTCTTCCCGAGATTTTTTTTTTTAAATTTGCCGCCTTTTCCTACTGGCAAGCTAGTTGAACATAGTATAAAGTCTGGCTAACGAAAGCTGAGAATGAGAAATGGCGGCAAATTAATAAAATATAGAGTATGGTATCACTGGGTTGCATCCCGAAAATCAGTCTTGATACTTGTAATATATTTAAAACTTAAAATTATTTTGTTAAATTACCTGTATTTATTACAATCCAAATTAATATATTATATATACCTATATGTAATGTACATAACGTAGCTGTTCCATGCAACTTTGTCTGCATGACACAATGCAATATGATGTAGGTATTGTAGGTACCTACTACTCTAAATGATGACCCATGTTATTAAATGGATCCCATATCAAATTTTAAGCAAATCTGTTTAGTTATTTTCAAGTTATATCATAGATTCGACAACACCAAGTTAGTTTTAACTTTTTACATACATATTATGTACCTATTTTGTGGTTAGTTTTTAACTTTTTACATACATATGTATGTAAAAAGTTAAAACTAGCTTGGTAATGTGTCGAACCTATGATATAACTTGAAAATAACTAAACAGATTGGCTTAAAATTTGATATGTTTTTCAGCTCTTCATATCATTATAGTCTTTATACCATAATATGGCCGAAAAACAGAGTGATTTTCACACTTGGACATAACACTATTATTTATGTCTATACATGCATAGGTATAGGTAATATTAGTAACGATTTGTAAATTGTATCATCGCAGAATGGGTGTAATCATGATTAAAACTACCTATAAAATTGTCCATTACGACACAAGTGCGAAAAACGTGAAATTCTAAACGAGTGGCGATTTTTTAAAACACGACTGATAGGGAGTGTTTTAAATCGACACAAGTTACGAATTTCGTTATTGCACGTGTCTCGTAAGACGTTTTTTAGTACAGATGGCCCTCCGAAGTTTGAACCTGACTTAAAATGACCCACTTCTCACACTAGAGCCTAAAAAATGCACCATCTGTACTAAAAAAATATATATATAATTCTGCCGGTGTGTGTATTTTTAATAAATAGGAAACGAAATATTTATATTTTGTATTCAGAATAATTAAAGCCAGACTTAAAAAACTCATACAATGATTCATATTAATGATTCATACTATTTGTGCCATAACACATAAATCACATAATAAACTCATCTAATGCAGTTTTTATGACATTGTCTCTTTCGCTGTACTTATCTTCCACATGAATGACATGGTCAGTCATTGATTTCCAATCTGAGGCAGTTATACTCGCGAACTTTTTTCTTTCTTCTCCAACTCGCATAACTTTTCTACCGTATTTTTGACAGCGTTAACTCCTTTAACCTCTCCCAGACCTTCTGGTAAAAAAAACAAATGACCATTTTAAATCAACCTAACATAAATACAAACTTAAATCTATTATAGTCGATAGTATATTAGATAAGTTCCGTAAAAAACTCATTCTCAGCTTTCGTTAGCCAGACTCTAGCTTGAAAACTGTGAAAGTGAGTGAAACGATGAAAAGTATGGAACTTTGAAGTGTGTGTACGTATGTGTGATTTTTTTAACTACCTATGAGTTTTAGCAGAATTAATAAAACGCGTTTAAGTACCTATTCGGTCGCCTATCCATGGAAAAGAATCGCGTTACGTTTGTGACTGGCCTGATAAGGTTCTTTTCCTAACTAGTGCGGAAAAGTAAACTTTGTGCACGCTTGGCGTGCGTAAATTTCTCTTTTTAAGGCACTTGTTATGAAAAAATTCGTTCGATACACGTGTAAAAACTTCTTTTTGCATGTGATGCAAGAGCAAAAAATTTTTTTCTTAACTAGTGCGCAAAAACGAACTTTGCGCACGCTTCGCGCCCGGTAATTTCTCTTTTTGACACACTCGTTATGAAAAAAATCGTCCCTTACACGTGCAAAAACTTTTTTTGCACTAGTTAGGAAATGTACCTACTATTTTGTACTTGCATCGAAATGTACTATTACCGCCTTTTTTTACTGCCAGAGACAGTTGAACAGAGCATACATACATACAGGGTGACATCTGGATCGTGGAGCAAGAGTGAACAGGGTACTAGAGACGGTCATCACGCCGCTGAGCAACTTTCACGGATTTAGCTTTAGATTTAGCAAATTACGAGTTAATCGAGGCTCAATCAGCTCATAATTAGGAGATTTTTATTTTCGCCATTTTTGGGTTGTCTCCATAGTGAAACTTGCTCAGCGTGACACCGTCCCTAATAGTAACTTATACTTAGACGACTTAGACTTAGCCTGTTCAGGTCCACTCTTGCTCCACGACCGATGTCAATCGGTATAATCGTAGTTAATGTGTTTTTTTTTAAGCAAGTATCTACACCTTCTAGTCCTTCTAAGACCGGGTGGCAGAGTGGTTTAGGCATCAGTCGCGAAACTTGATATAGTGGGCTCGAATCGCATCGCGGACATTGGTATTATTTAAGGCTTGTTTAAGGCTTCGAATATTTATAAGTAATTTATAGTTCAGCTAGGGTTTTACTCACTTGAAGCATAGACAGAAAGAATCATACTGCCTCTTTCTTACACTAAGGTTATTAACTCAAAAAAAGAGAGGCATCCTAGGTTTTGTTCCTATCAATTGCCAAATTTGGTTTGCCATAATATACCTAAATCTTCGCCTAGTGTGTATTAATGTGATTTTATCCAAGTAAAATACTTTCGTACTAAGATGCCTTACGTACGACACGCTTGCAATATCTAAGCCTGCTGTTTCATTCAATGCTAACACATTTGTCACGATTAGACTGAAATCATAACAACATAACGTCAATGGCGTGATAACAAGAAAAATACTCCTTTCGAAAGTCAATGTCACAAATGTCAAAACAAGTTCAACGAGAATGACGGAAGTAAATCAATGATCATATGTGCAAGAAAACAGTTATCTTTTATATAATTATTTTAGTTTCAAAAATACCAGTGTTCATCACAAATCGTCAATAATGGATTTGCCTTTTGAAGTGAGTAATAATTATGGTCTCAAATTTAGAATAATACCGTAATTCCAAGAATTTAGTAGACTCCTTTGTTACCTTGCATATTACGTTTTTTTCACGTGATCTTATTACCTAAACAGACCTTACTCTATCTATGTCGATAATCTTTGTTTTCTTTGTTTGATAAAACCAGTTAACTAGTAAAAAATATTAGGAAAAGTGACACTAACTTTAACAAGAAAGAACCATTTGATATTGATGTTTTAATCATTTATTATTTAATTTTAACTCTAATAGAATTTTTTAAATATTGTACATTGCTACCGCAATAATATCCAAGTCTTAAAAATTTATGTTGGTTGTTAATCATGCAACAAATAAATAATATTCTCAATTCCTATTCCAGGTGCTAGTGTACATTTTTAAATACTTGCCAAAATCTGATAGAAAAGCCGCAAGTGAAACATGCCGTGCATGGTATCAAGCTGCAAATGCTCATTGTTTTTTAAAGAATAAGTTAGTTATCCTGTACAAAACTGCATTCTGTGAAGATACATCTCTACTAGAAATTTATGAAAATTCTTCTATAGTGTACTATAATTATTTATTTAATGAGGTTGAAATATCAAACAAATTATTGGGATTCTGGGACAGAATGGGAGAGTACATTGTAAGTCTTACTCTAAGAAACTGTGATATTTGTGAAAAGGTGTTTGTACACATATTGCAAAAATGTACAAATTTAGAATCATTGACCATCCAAAGTTGTAGAGAGCTATTTATGTCAGGAAGATTATTAGAAGGAAAAACTGAAGGACTTTTAACAGATAGTCTTGAAAACCTGAAAGTTCTTAGCTTATGCGGCAATCAGTACCTCACTGATGCTCTGTTTAACAGATTTGTAACCGCAGCACCAGCCCTTGAGGAACTCAATCTCTCGGCATGTTCTCTGCAATTCCACTTAGGCTTGGTCAAAAAATTTTACTCAGCAGGGACAGATATAACGCTGAATCCATCTGAAAGTGTACTGACCTTTTATTTTGTACATCAATTTATTACTTCAAGAGCAAGAAATATCAAAAAACTTCTTTTTTCTAATACTCTCATTGATGGAACAGCTCTTAAGTCACTTTCAGAAACTCCTGATCTCAACTTACAATCACTTGAAGTGAGATCATGTGACCAGCTTACAAATACTGGAATCTTGGCCCTAACAACTCATCAAACCTCTTTGAGAGAGCTGGATGTAAGTTTATGTAGCAGAGTTACAGATCAGTCACTTGTACACATTTGTAAAAATCTAGTCAACTTGAAATATCTCAATGTTCAGAGATGTCGAGCAGTCACAGACTTGGGAGTATCAGAACTGTACCGATTAAAGAAACTGAAGTCATTGAATGTATCTGAATGTGAACTAATAACCAAAGAGGGATTAAGAAAAGGTATTTGTGCTGAGGAAAATAATTTGTTAGAAGAATTAGACATACATTCATTGAATTTAGATCAGACTGGTCTTATTATGGTTTTAGAAAAATTACCTAAACTTCGTTCATTGGATATAAGTTACTGTTTCAATGCAGTTACTGATACTTCAGTTCAAGTGATATTTAAAAATCAAGTATTATTACAAAGTTTGAAAATGAGCTACTGTGATAAAGTGTCTGATGTTGGTTTGACTGGCATGGGAAAATTAGAGTCTGAGGGTGAAAATGATGGACCTATAATGTCGAGTTATGATAACAGCAATACACACCAAAGAATTTCTCTTGGATCCAGAGCTGAAGAAGAAATAGTTCGAGATGCTAAAAGAAAAATGGATGTTATGAGGATGTGTGAAAAAATAAATACAGACACTTTCACAGGTTACTCCCTGGCACGTTTGAGGAATCTTCAAGTATTAGATATCAGTGCCTGCAACAGGATTACAGATGTTGGCCTTACATATGCTTTTAACTTTAAGGAATTGGGTATTTTGAATTTGAGTAGATGTCAGCAGATTACCCATGAAGGAGTAGTACATTTAGTTGAAAACTGTCCCAGTATTGAACACTTCAATTTGATTGATTGTTTTAATTTGAGTGATGAAGCAGTAACAGAAATTGTGAAGGGTTTACACCGACTGCAAACATTGGAACTGAAGGTATGAGTAAGCATGTTTTATTTAATCTTAGAGTTTATTTGTTTTCTGTTAAATTTAAGGAAAGCTCATTTGGATGGAATATAATTTATTTCTCTAAGAAACTAGTGTCTTAACTCTTACTGTTATTGAGTTATTAAAAAAATAAACTTAATTTCTGGACACTTAGCTATTTAATTGGAACCCTAGGCCATTCCAGAACCATGTCAAAATAACAAATAGTAAGAATTTATAACAATCTGATTATTTGATTAACCTATAATGTTACTTTGACATGGTGCCTGAGTGGATTAGGGCTCCAATTGGTTGACTGTTCTTATTTTGACATGTGCTGCCACTCACCTGAGAAGAACTTTTATGTCGTTCTCTGTAGTTCTCTCATACTCAGCATTTCATTTATTATTATGTAGGTATGTGTACAGTATATTTTTTTTATTTAACTAAAGACGATATATTTACCAGGCAACTTTTATTAATGTCCCAAGTAACCCGTCCAGTTTACCAGATTGATAAAAAAAACCGGCAAGTGCGAGTCGGGACTCGCGCGTGAAGGTTTCGGTACCACTATCAAAGTAATCATTAAAAAAATACAGTTAAATCAACCTACCTATCTAAAAAACTAAGAGATAATTTAATCAGACCAAAAATTGTTTAGATAACTTTTACTTCAAATTAGAATAACAAAATTATCAGTACGAAATAATACCTACGGTGCGCAATGTAGAGCTACACAAGTACACACACTCAAGTTAAACGATCGTTGACAGCTAATTTAAAAAGCAGGCCTACCTACTACCGCGAAAATCGAAATTCCTAAATTTCGACGATTTTTCTCTGTCACTTAAACGAGGGCGTCATTAGAGTGAGAGAGACAAATCCTCGAAATTAACGAATTTCGTTTTTTCGCGGCAGGGCCGCAGATGACATAACTGCCATATATTATTAATATTGAGGTGGATTTAGACCAAACGAGCGAATGCTCATTCTATCCCCCACTCTACGAAATCAACGAATTTTAACGAATCACGTTTTGTGGGTGGGGGAGTGGGTGATAGAA
>JALPQI010018228.1:0-20767 GCA_025490895.1 Thaumatotibia leucotreta
GGATTTATGATTTTGTATTTTTGGACTTTAGGATATCCAAAAGGATTTTTAAGACAAATTAATAGAATAATTTAAATTACCTCTTCAAATTGAAATAATTAATAACGGCAATTTTATCATTTCGTGTGTAATTTAATGATATTTATTACATTTAACGTTTTAAATAGCATAAATAGCCGTTATAATTTCTAAAAAACACCATAAAAATTTGAAAAAGCCACCAAAAATACAAAAAAATAAATAAAAAAACATGACTATTTCTAAGTAACTTGTGGGGTATTCAGTAGTATTAGATGTTTATAGAGTTAGAAAAACGTATTAACGTTCACGACTCATGTTTCACCCTGTATATTACTGTACCTATATTAAAATTAAAGACGTATTACAGTTATATTCATAGTTCTTAAGATAGTAATGAATTACTTTCTTATACTATGTTACGAAATATAATTATATCCCTAGGATTATAACCATAATACTACAACGGTCTTATCTATCTTACTGCGACATATATAAATTGTACAGATTTGTAAATAAAGATTTTATTATAGAATGCGGATCATATTCAAAGCGTGAAACCAACAAAGTAAATATATAATATGTTTTGTTGACACAGCCAGCCCTAGCAACGTAGGAAAGGAATTATGAAGGAGAATCCCAGAGACGGATTACGGCATTATTTTTGGACCGAGTTTATTTAAATTACAGCCTTCGTTCATCTTCTTTGATGTAGTAGCTCAGAATTTCGCGGCCACATAGCAAGTGCAAAACTTGTCAGAGTTTTTAAACGAAACCACAGAGAACTTCTAACATTTATAACAGAGTTAGGGATTTCTGTACTTAATTCTTAAGTGGTGCTTATAAAAAGAAGAATTTGATTAAGATGAGCGCTTTAGAGTATAAAAATCTAAAATACAGACATTTAGAATTGAATGTAGGTAGGTATGTAATGTATTATGCAATGTTAAAATGATTACAATCAAATTACTTAGTTAAACGTTAGGTATATCATATACCAACATGAAGCAAACCTAGTGAAAACTCTTTTTTTTTAACTTACACGTGACACTCATATTGACGCGATTAAGACACGTTTGTCTTAAACGTAAGGACACCATATTTTTTGAAAAGGTTTGTGAAATCACAAATGATTTTGATATAATTTTGAAGTTAGGTAATTTAATACCCTGGGTCTAAGTGGCTTATGATGGTCCCGTTTTATCTGTTTATCGTGCTACTCGTCGCTTTCGCTCTTGCATACTTGTTAGAACGTGACGGCAACGCCGACAAACGATTAGACGCGGTACCATCATAAGCCTACTGAGTGGTGAAAGTCCATGGGTTTGCTCACTAACTATAATATACATTTGCCTAAAGATAAGACTAAGTTAGATCGAAATACAGTAGGTATAAATCATAGCATAATATAATCGAATATAGCAACACGAAGTTAAACGGAGCCTGATTCAAGGCAACTCTCGACGCCGCCGGGTAACTCGATTGCGCGGACTCGATCCGCGTCTGCTACCGTTTGTTTATTTTTAATTCGCCAAACTGCGTTTTCCTGGCTTCTGCGGCAAATGTTTTTTTAGATTTTAGTTTAACTGGAAAAACAGCTAAATAGAATTTACTCTGTAACGAGTTTCTGCTTAAAGTAGTTCGAGGAAAATATTTTTGCGTCAAACAAATATCAATTCGTGACAATCACATGCATGGATAGGAAATGTCGACTTTTGTTAGGCATTAGGTGGAAGTACCAGTAGGCAACGTGTTGACATAGAATATTTATTTGAATCACGATATTTTACTTGTATATAAATATACATAAAGTATTCTCATGTGTTTTGAGAGAGGAGTTTGTAAGTTTTGTTAAATAGTGCCTATTTATTTTATAGGGTGACAATATCAAAATTACTCAAAATTGTAAATTATCTTAGTCAACTCCATTGTACGAGTCAGGTGCTTCTGCTGGCAGTCCCAATCCCAATAGATGGCACCTCAATACAAGTTTGAATGTCACATATTGGGACATTGAACATATTAACACCCAGTCCTAATAAAAAATTCAAAGTTGAGATATGAAGCATTAAAGGTACATATATTTATCATTGTTTAAACACCCTATTAGTTGATTTTATCTTATCGATGGCAACTCAAAACTATGATGACGAGTATTGGTACAGCGTCGGGTACTAGTACTTCCACCTTAACCTTAATCTTGACCTCCGTTGTAGCTACTAAAAACTATTTAGCATTTGTGTGTTTGTCCGATTAGTATTCTCTTCTATTCTCAGCTCCCTTTTCCCGTCCGGTTTTTGTTAAATTTAAAATTGATGACTTAATTACTTTGATAGACATAACCATGTGTTATATCCACTATATTAAATATCTACATATAATTAGCTATTTATTTCAAAGTAGCTCGAATTAATCATCGTAAAAAGTAATGTATTCAGAAATAGGACTAGATAATAAAATCGTATTTTTGTAGATAGATCAAAAACCTGAATGTTATAATTATTTGAATTGACACTCCCTTAAATTGCATTTAACGTAAGCAATATGTGAACACTGAACATTTACAATAATATCTACTCAGAATAAAATGATCAAATTCTGATTATTTTCGGGAAGAGTGAACATTCTAGAGACATTGAGATATATTATTATGTACTTAGGTCAGAATAATACTTACAACGTGCAGTGTGTGTAGGTACTGTTTATACATCCTGTACCTACTTAGATAGTAGTGCATCATTTGTGTATACATATTCATCAATAGTACATACAATGTGCTTTTATTCTTTTTTTTCATTTACTTTGATGATTACATGGAAATAGCTACTCGGAACTCTAGCATGTACAACAGGTACAACTAGACCTAAATACATAGCCACTACTACTTTGACCAACTTAATAATGTACAGAACAAGAAGCATTGTACGTTGAATGCACAAGTTAGGTCTGGTTTGCCTGTCGACGACACTAACTTCGCAACTCTCACTGGTGGTAAATAAGATTATGTGCACCTGAAAACTTTTAACTACAGAAAATCAGTTTTAAACTTTGTAATAAGTAGTTGACCACTTTGTCCGATGTTTTATTCTAGCCGTTTTTTTTTGCAAGAAAATTAACTCTTTGAATTGAAGGATTCATGTTTTTTTTTGTAACTGATAAACCGCAATACAATAATTGTTACTTTCAACCATACCTTGTAAAATCGCAATATTAGTGTTTTAAACATAATATGGTTTAAGAAAATAGTTGTGATCTGTTTACAGGCTCTTCCATCTTATTCAAATGCCAAAAACAGACCATGACAAAAAAATATTGATTTGTATGGAACCCACATTTCAACTCTCCTTACATAATCAAATATATTTCTCAAAAAAACATTAGAGAATGTTTAACGGATCTTCGTTATATTTGATACAAAGTGCTTACCTATTATGTAATGGCGATCCATAACAGGTTATTTAACATTGGTAAATAAACATACTGGATAGCATTGCAAAAAGTTATTGTAATACAAAATAATAGAAAAAAAGTAGTTCTTGCTAAGTAGAAATATCGGAAATCTTTTGTATAAGAACAAGCTTTACCTACCCATTTCGTTATTTCATCCTATCCATAAACATGGATCAAGACGATCATAAACAATTTATGTTAATGCTTCATTACAAGGACACTCGGGACAGAGGAGATTCGTTAAGAATGTAATATCAGAATCGGGGATAGGTATAAATCCCGACTCATTACCGGCGTCATTACAATGTGGCTTTAGTTTGTGTCCCAAAATACTCCTGTAAAGGAATAGGTATTAAATACTTCAGTGACATGAGAAATACTTGTATAGTATTTTCTCCAATATGCTCGGAAATGTTCGCATTAATGTAGCAAAAACGAAACGCGAAGTACCTTCTTATGTACCAGCTCAAATTAAAAAAAAAGATTTTCATTATTGTACAGTTTTTGCGGCCGCGAAATTGTACTAAAATCCATTAATGTATTGTTTTTTACTTCTTAAAAACTACTTTTGGACTTTGAAAAAAATGCATACAGCCAAATTCTAAAGCCACGACCAAACGCCTGGTCTGGATAGAGCGAGAGACGGCGATCAAATCTATGGCCGTCTCGTTCTATCATGAGTTACAAACGCCTCGGTGTGTCAGGTCGTGTAGGTACGGTTTAATGAAACCATAGATATCGTTACTATTTTTTATGAACGACCATGCATTAAAAAAAAGTTTAGGCGGGAATCATAAGAGATTTTTTCTTTTCAATTGTTATTCAATTTGCAAGAAAAATATTTTGTTTTATTTCCTTGCATGTTTGGAGAAAAGTCCTATATGTGCCTCGGACGGAAATAGAATTTCGTGGATTCGTATGTAATTGTCGGCCTCAGCTTCGCTTCGTCCGACAAAAAATACTCATCCACGAAATTCGCTTTCCCGGCCTCTGCAATAATGTACTATTTCTACAAACAAGCAACTTTTACACCGAATTCTGCATTCACCTTCTTATCAAAACATATCTAACCCCTCTAACTGGCTTCAGTCGAACTCAACATTTTATTTGTATTTAAATAATTATCTCGATTAGTCATTTTTCTGTACTTGTATCTATTATTAGTACTACTTAAAAGTATAACTTTACAGGTAAATATTGTATTTATATTAAAATAAATAAAATTTCGACGATTTTAGTGAAGTAATTTCGCGAACCTTATTTTACCAGGTAACTCAAATACTAAGCATTGAACCGAGTATGGTTCGCTGAAAATTGTGCCGTCAAAATACTCGTGTTTGCCTCTAGCGCCCGCCTGAAGCTCGGCAAAAACATCTGTTTTGCAATTCAAAGCAGTGGAATCCGAAGCTGTACACCTCATTTGACTCGCAAATACTTGTCGAGCAAAACTTTGATACCGGTTCTTTTGTGATGAGTATTTTTGGAGACTATTAGCGTCTTGCATAATTTATTAATCAATAACACAAATAATAGGGACCTACCTACCTGCTAGTAAAAACTGATATCATTCTTCAAATAAATGATAATAAATCGACAGTCAATGTCTTGGAGGTACAACTGCAGATAAGGCGACCTTTGTCTTAAATGCAAAAGACAACGGCTTCATATATTATGTAGGTAGCAAAATATATCCATTTGATATCGTTTTTGTGCAGAATATAATAAAAATAGTAGCGGGTCACCACTATACTAAAATAGATATAATTAAGAAAAAGTAGGAGAAGAAATATTTTGTGGGAAATGATTTTCATTATTTATGGAGGGCCGGTCGATTTGGTCTACCTACATAGGTACAATTATTTCAGTTCAATAGTTATCACTTTATTAGATTTCATTGATAAATAAGATAATTTCTCAGTTTCTTCTACCCAAACCTACTAAATAGATAGGTACTCATATGTGGGAGGAGAAACAGCAATTGTCTGTTTTTTTATCCAAAAGGATAATGAAGTCTTATTTCTATCAGCCAAAATGGTTCAGAAATATGACCAATGTACCTGATCCAGGTACCTGACTTACTTCAATTACTTCCTTAAAAAAGTAATCACAGTTGATTTGAAACAGGTCAGTAGGAACGCTTTGCCTGATCTTAAAGGATTACCTAAATAACCTTGGAGAAGCACTCAAGAGACGCCACAAATAAATAAAAATAGGAGCCGTAATTCCCTGCAGCTTAATGACAAGGAGTAAACAAGGCGAGCGCTGGTAATCGCCCACGATCGACTCAGCAGCTATCGAGTTAGCGGGACGCCGACACTTTTATTCCTCGACTTTATTAGGAGACGTAATGACTTTACAGCGCTGAGCATTCAGATTGTGTAACTTAATTATGTTGCTGTTTGGAGTTTTAACGAATTTTGATTCATTTATTTTGTTCTTACATCACTCAACTTTCTATGCCAAAGTTAACAATGTTTAAGAAGCAAAACAGCGTATCATTCAATGGAGTAAATGGATGAGGGTGTTATGTCAACCTCAAATTATTTATAGACAATTCAGAGTCATTTATAGAATTTAGTGAAAGTCCTATTAATTAACGACTAGTTTTTTATTGAACGTAGAAAAAAAAACGAAAATAATGTTTAATCTTACTTTATACGACCTAGTAGGTTATGGATGGTAATCTGATAATACTTCTGCTAATTAGTGTGTGTTTACTTTCAAGGAGAAAAAGAGAAATATGTAGGTACCTAGTTAATTACAAATTTTATTTCCGAAAAGATTTGACAGCCAAGAAAATATCATCAGCCAATTCTTGAGGTCTCTCTAATGCAGCAAAATGTCCTCCAAAGTCGTAAGTGGTGGTTCCAACGAGGTTGCGATATTTCCACCGAAGTAAAGTTTCAGGGAAATAAAAGGGTTCATTCTTCAAGCACAAGAACCATGTTGGCACAGACGTTGGGATACTAAAAAAATCATGAATTAATTAAGATCATATAAGTTAGCATCTCTTCTGTAAATAACTATCATGCGAATGACAATTAAAAAAGCTGTTAATATGTTAAAATATATATTATAATGTAATATGTAAGAATAATTCTTCCATAAAGCGTAAAAATGCTTTAAGTAAGAAAGTATATTTAAGTGCTAAGCTTACAAACAAACGCAGCAGACAACAAAAATTGAAAACACTTACTGCTCTAAATCTACTTCCACTTTAGACACCTCCTTGTAGATTCTCATGGAAGTTGTAATGCTTCCGCTAACCCAGTACACCATCACATTATCTATCAAATCCGTCATATTGTAATACTTGGATAGACCTCCATCTTCAAGATATTTATTGCTGGCGTCTGTGTATATCATAATTTTATCGAGTATGTAAGTTGCCAGTCCTATCGGAGATTCGTTTAAGGCAATACCTGAAAAGACAAATTGAAAAAGTTGATAGGCGTACATTTAACCAACGGAACCCCACGCTACTTGAAAGCCATTTCAAAGCAAAGTTATAATTAAAAGTTTAGAATAAGTTTATACAATAAAGGTAATTATACTATTAAAAAAAATATAAAACAAAAAAAAATAAAAGTTTAAATTATTAATCAGATTGTAGGAAATCGCATAAGAACTACCTGTAATTTTGACATGGTTCTAGAGTGGCTAAGGGTTTAAATTGTAGACCTATAAAATCTTGAGCCATTTTTACCTGATGAATGTTTCTATTTGATATTTTCTGTACCTAGGTATAATAAAGTTATGTAAAAATATAGAAAACTATTTGTAAACTTCATTTGTCTTACCAATGGTATCCGGTTTTGTAGCCTGTAAATGACTGTAACCCGTCTCCTCAATCTGAAATTCTACCTTCTCCTTTAATGGATACATTCTCTGCCAGTGCTTAGCGTCCACCAACGTTGGCCAAATTGCTCCCAACACTCTCCCAAGAACTGGAGGCTTAGCTAATGTTAGGGGCATGTTGGAATGGAATCCTAAAACCTCGTTAGGGAAAATTGTGGCCATTATTGAACCAATCATGTGGCCAAAGTCTCCACCGTGAACGTAGTATTGGGTAAAGCCCAGACGGTTCATCAGATTACGCATTAGTATAGCGACTTGGAATGGGCCTAATCCTGGTCTCACGGCGGCCTGTTTATAAAAGAAATAAATACAGTGAGTAATAAATTAACAAAATATGTGTAGGTCTTATTTAGAGTTGTTCTAGATTTCAGATAATATTAATTAAATCACGTACATTTTGCATTATATATGTGTAAGTAAAGTATTTTACATGAATATTACAACTTGTTTTATACAAACTGCATTTGCGCAAATAAATGTAACTCAAAATAAATGAACATCATTTCGATGGTTTAGTCAATATTGGTCTTATGATCATAATTTATATTTTTCCGTTTCCACAATCACTTCTCACATAAAGTTATGTGATAAGTTCAGTTCTGATAGTTTAACTTTTCCACATATGAACAGTGCTTACTTGTGAAAAGCCAAATCCCGGTAAACTAGGAACGACAACTTCGAACACGAAGTCATGGCCCAGTCGAGGAGCGGTTAACAAAGGCGCGACTTCGTAGAACTCCCGGAACGAGCTCGGCCATCCGTGGAGCAAGATTATAGGGACGATCTGGAACACAGGCTTCCTGTCAATTGAAGTCTTGCTTTAAAATTAAGAGCAATTATTTGGTTAATTACTTGTATAAAAAGTATTCCGCAATATTTTGTTCCTAATTGTATATTAGTCAATTCTGTAGAAGCTAATCGAACGATGTGTTTGGAATGTTTTCATCTGCAGGCGCTTTTTCTCTACAAGTAGTAGCAAAACATTCGTCATTTATTTAGCTGGAATGATTACTCAATGTACTTTTCTAAGCACACATCTAGTTACTAAAAATTATATGACTGTGATAGTGAATTTAGAGTGTGCAAACCGGTTTTTATTTGTATGAGATTACAGTGAATAACTGGTTATTAACCGATTTTTTATTATTGTCAAAACCGGTTTTCATTTTCTAATGGTGATGTGCCGATAGCATTCCCAACACAGGTGAGGAATATTCCCAAATGATGAGATGTGCCGTTCTCGGTAAATTGTTACTGTGAATAGGTATTCACAGTAACAATTTACAGAGAACGGCACATCTCAACGGCTGAACAGCCAAAATTTAAGAAGACTTTTAGAGAAATCTTTGAGATTATGCATAGTTATTTATATACCTGTACATTTTCAACCACGGGACTAACGCGCATAAAATGCAAGTCCAGACCTTGCACATTCGTCTTAAAGTGCTGGAACTGGTTGAACCAGCGCTGACGCTCCCTAATCTTGTAGTTGTACTGCCAGAAAGAGAACAGCTGCGCCTGCGCCGAGGAATGCACGCCATACGTCCAAGCGGTGTCTTCAAACGAATTATGTTTCTCCAAACGACGGTGTTGCTCGAATTTCTTCACAAGCTGTTCCTGCATCTGTAGAAGTTGATTAAAAAATGTAATCTAATCACATATTTTATTCTGATGCGGTTGGATTATTGTGCTTACACAAGTATTAAGAAAAACAAAACCGGTTTTCTTTTGGTGTTCATAATCGGTTATTTCATACAAATTATAACCAATTTTGCCTTTGCTAACGAGAAGACGTTTGCACGAAATTCGAGTCACTTGCACTTAATATTTAACACCCTCGGCACGCATTCTACTCCATATGTATAAGTTCATCATCATCAGCCTATCATAGTCCACTGCTGGACGTAGGCCTCTCCTATTAACTATGCGTATTAACCCATTAGGAGGTAAATGCCCATAATCGCCACGCTGGGCAAGCGGATTGGCGATCGCAGTAATGTGTCCACTATGAAGACGCTGCTACCCATCATCTTTTATCAAATAATGGTTAGTGACACTTCAATCCTTAAGACGACTCTTACGACACCCGCAGGAGGATATGATGTGGTGACAAATGTATTCTTACTGCCGTAACACGGCCTGAGCCTAAATATAAGTTGTCTTTAAAAAATACAATTGAATTAGCAAACATAAAATTGACTTACAGCATCACTAAATAAGATCCTAAACGGTCTGATCGTCGTATCTTGACTCAATTTAGTATGGTTCGGACCCCACCACACGTTCAAGTCGACTACGGGTAACTCTGGGATATGAAACACGTCTGTGTACAAATGGTACGCCACTGCTGCTACGATAATGGAGACCACTGTTAGACTGACCTGTAATTTAAATATATACTTAGGTAAGTTATATTAACATAATATCGAATAAAACCGGCCAAAAGCATGTCGATTGTTTTATTTTCATATTTCATGTTCTATTCTTGTTTTATTTTCATATTTTGCGGACATGTGAATCAAAAGTTATTTTCTTCAACGATACCACATACTGTTGGATTCCAGTAAAAAAGATTATCCCGAGTTTACATGTAGGATACCCAAAAAAGTTACTTTTAAAATTTTATTCTACCGTTTGGTCGGCGTGGCTAATATGGTACCTACTCATATTTATGTAAATACCTACCGAACTACATACAACCTCTGCTAGGTAAAATTTCCGAAACTATAATAATTATACTATTGAAACTACTTTTTATATAAGTAAATGACACAGCTTACTATGAACCACATCAAGATTTTCACACGAAAATAAAAGAAAAAACTGATAATTATGGGGGTTTCCCTTTGAACTGAACTAAACTGAAACTTTAAACAAACATTTTTAATTTTTTTCATCTAACTTAAACGTGTATAGACACAGCACTAATAGGTCTTTAAAAATGATATTGAGGTTTGAAATATAATTTGTAAGTAGTAGTGGTAATTAAATAGGTGTCCATTATACTTGTATTAAGTTTGGACGAACTTCTACTTCTACTGACAATTAGATTGAAAGAGAGCGGTGCGGTGGTGATACGGAACCCTCAGCCCAACTTACCTATTTTTTTCTCATTTATAGTAAATAATTATATTCAAGTTACGAATATAAAAAAATAGAGTTTCACAAACGCATAAGGAACGGACCCGCTGCTACAACTTTTTATTTACTAAACTAAAATTAACTTTTAATTGAAGTTAAATTCAAATCAAACGTAAATACCACGAGGAGCAGTAAATAGGTATATAGCAAGTGTTATTAGATAAGTTTTCTGACTGCATTTATGCAACTCGCCTTTGCGCGAGATTTAATAACCCTGAACACTGCAGGACGTATGTATTTACCACACAGGTACCCGTTTTTACTTTTACATTATAAGAATCAAATAAGTATTTGTTAATTATTTCCGTAATGAGATCTTAATTCACTGTGTTCTCTATTAACTTAACATTTGGAAAGCACTTTCTATTACTATTATACTATATATTACTAGTAGTATATAGCGAATAGCAATTGCTATTCAGCGAGGTAATTCCGCCAGCCTTCTGGGCACCCTACCATCAGGCACGGAGCTTGAGCCTGTTTTTATTTGTAAATATTTGTTAAAGTGTAGTATTTGTAGATATAGTTTTATTTCCTTAGTTTTAGTTTATTTTATTCTATTTTTATTTGTATATTTAATTAATAAAATGTTTGAAAGAAGTGTGCGGAAAATATTATTTTCAACAGTTTACATAGGAACGAATTCTTTATGTAGTATTTAATTAAAATACATTCAATTATCATTTGTCAGTAGCAACATGTGCACACAGTGTTGACTTTTCTGAAAATTATCCTTCATGTGAAACATAAACATAAGCACATTAGGTAAAAATGCTATGTTTTAGTAGTTAAGATTTAATAAATATTGTAAAGCATGGTCATGGCGCTCGCTCCGAAGGGCTTCCACGGAAGACTAGCGTCAAGGAATCCAAGAGATGCCTTGACAAAAAGCTGAGTGGAAGCCTTTTCAGGAATGATCTTTCTTCAATATTATTTTCTTAGCTAACAGTTGTGTTATTTACTAAGTTCCTCAATGGACAGTAAAGTTTTTCTTCTTCTCTTTCTTCTAAAGCGGTGCAATGAAAGTTGACTTTGACGGCTATTTCAAATTGGGATAGACACCGTGTCACTGCTCCTAAGCATGAGAAAAGTTAAGGTTCTTTAACCTTATCCACATTATTTTTCTTTGGTACTAAATACTTACAGCACAAACACTACAAATAGTCCTTGATCTCATTTCCTTGTTCTTTTCACTAATAGAACTTTTAACTTTGCCTTCTTTTTTCTTCCCCACTTTTTGTTTGCTAACTGCCATTTTGCATGTGCTATACACCTTAAAAACAAATCACAACTACCATACCTACAAGTAAATACTTTATATCACGTTGTTATCATTCTTAGCCAATGATTAAAAATAAAATGTTGTTATGGGAACTTATCTTATCGATATATATTTTGTTTGAAAAGTTTATCATAGACGCGTAACTTTATTGATACGAGATAAAATTGCATTGAAATGCTTTAATAGATTTTTGGGCCTATTTAGGCATTCTACGAGCTAACTAAAATCCGATCAAATATAAATAAAAGTCATGATAATTATTGTAAACAAAAACAGGCCCTCCACTAGAATACCTAAATATCCGAGGTAAAAACTTTTGTAAACTGATATCTCCGCGAGCATTACTTTCGCCTCATCTGCTTGCATTCATGCATGTCTTTACACCGCACTTCACTTTCTAAATGCTCGTCTTGCTTACAACACTTTAATCCCGCTGGTGCCGGCGACGCCTGCAGGAGTCCAACACCTTGTTTCACGAAATCCTCGGGCGCTCTGCTGGTTAATGCAGGTTTCATCAAGGAGAAACGCTGTTTCTAGGTCATCTGTGCTCAAAAGAAAAGCCTTGCTTTGCTTAGGAAATTTTAAATTATGTTTATGATATTACATACAAGGCTTCACGTTTTGGGTGGAAATTTTGTATGCCAATCTACTTACAAGTTAAATGCGAGTAATATTTTTATAACGTTTAGCAAATCAGTATAGTAATTTCAAAGGAAAGTCTAAAGTAAAATGCAAAATAAACCTAAATAAATTTAATAATATTCCCACATTATACTTATTTATTTATGTTTGTGCCATTTTGCATGTGCTATACACCTTAAAAACAAATCACAACTACCATACCTACAAGTAAATACTTTATATCACGTTGTTATCATTCTTAGCCAATGATTAAAAATAAAATGTTGTTATGGGAACTTATCTTATCGATATATATTTTGTTTGAAAAGTTTATCATAGACGCGTAAATAATATTCCCACATTATACTTATTTATCCTACCGTATCGTAAACAATCCATACATAATATTATTATTTCAGTTTACTTATATGATACCCAAAATAGCATCGCCCACACCTTCTCTGCTTTGCTTTAAGGTTGACTGGTAGAGAATACCCTTAGCATTAAGTTCGCCTTTTTTACGTTAAGATTTTCTTTTGGGATATAAAGTTTAAATAAATAAAATATTTTAAAATAAAAATAAAACCGCCTTCAAAAATTCGCCCGAACTAAAAAGTAATAAATAATTTTAGTTCCAACTTCTTAGGATTTCCTACCCAAACCTTTAAACCTTTTACCCTATTCATTGAAATAAAATATTATGGCTAGGTATCCTACAAATTTCTTAGAAGTCGGTGCCAAGCCAAAAACGTTCATAGGTATATATTAATTAGATAGAGCTTTGTAATTTACTGTCACTCCGATTATATTTTTATCAACAGAATGATCTACCTCAGTCATTTTGATGAAAGCATAACGGGAGCGACAGTAAGTTACAAAGCTCTATCAAATACAGTCATATACTCACGAAGTGAACATATTTGGCTTGGCACCGACTTCTAAGAAATTTGTAGGATACCTAGCCATAATATTTTATTTCAATGAATAGGGTAAAAGGTTTAAAGGTTTGGGTAGGAAATCCTAAGAAGTTGGAACTAAAATTATTTATTACTTTTTAGTTCGGGCGAATTTTTGAAGGCGGTTTTATTTTTATTTTAAAATATTTTATTTTTTGCTTTTTAGTAGTGTAAAATCGTTATTTAGTATGCTCTAAATACTTATAATTAGAATGTACTGCACTGTAATAGGCCAGAAAACCTTAACTGGATAACTTAAATATTCAAAGAATTATCCCATTATCAAGGAGATATACATTGTATCATCAGCAGGTATGAATAATTTCAAAGATTATAGGTAACAGCCTTAGCATGCCTATATTATTTAAAGAATCACTAACCGCTAACCAACATGTCATAACTTACTAAGCAAACACTTGAATACATCTCGAAAATGTATGACAGTTGAACATTCAAAGAATTATCCTCCAACTCCAAATCGTTAAGGAGTTATACCTTTCATCATCAGCTCACCAACATGAGACTATGACCACCTAAAGGCAAATACTCAAATAGCTTCCAAAATACATGAACTATGTTATATTTAAATAATTATCCCCCAACTCCTAATCTCTAAGGAGTTGTACCTTCCATCATCAGCTCACCGACATGAAAGGATGACCACCTTAACGCAAATACTCGAACAGCTTCCAAAATACATGAAATATGTTATATTTAAAGAATTGTCCCCCAACTCCTAATATCTAAGGAAATGTACCTTTCATCATCAGCTCACCAACAGGAAAAGATGACCACCTAAAGGCAAATACTCAAATAGCTTCCAAAATACACGAACTATGTTATACTTAAAGAATTATCCCCCAACTCCTAATTGCTAAGGAGTTGTGCCTTCCATCATCAGATCACCAACTTAAAACGTTCATGACTAGACGCAAATACTTGATTAGTCTTCGAAAATAAATGAAAAATGTCATGTGTACCTACAACATTTGAAGAGTTCCCTCGATTTGTTCAGGATTCCATCATCAGATCTGGATTCGGTGACAATGGGACCAACTATAAGGTATACCATTTCAAACAAAAAAATAATCAAAAAAAGTAATCGGGGAACATACAAAAAAAAAAGAATTCGACGAATTGTAAACCTCCTCCTTTTTGAAGTCGGTTAAAAAAGGTGTTTGCGTTAGGTCATTTAAAACTGTCAAGTCAACACAAACTAATATTACTAACTTAGGTTTTAAACATACGGTTGGTAAAAATAGTCATACTATAAGAAAATCATTAACCACTAAGTAAATTTAACATTTATAATTTTACTTCCTACTTCTTAGGATTTCCTACCCAAACCTTTAAACCTTTTACCCTATTCATTGAAATAAAATATTATGGCTAGGTACCCTACAGATTTCTTAGAAGTCGGTGCCAAGCTAAATATGTTCACTTCGCGAGTATATGACTGCATTTGATAGAGCTTTGTAACTTAATGTCATTCCGGTTATGCTTTCATCAAAATGACTGAGGTAGATCATTCTGTTGATAAAAACATAATCGGACGTGTACAGTAAGTTACAAAGCTTTTTCTAATATATACCTATTATGAACGTATTTGGCTTGGCACCGACTTCTAAGGGTTCTGGGGTACCTAGCCATAATATTTTATTTCAATGAATAGGGTAAAAGGTTTAAAGGTTTGGGTAGGAAATCCTAAGAAGTAGGAAGTAAAATTATTTTTCCCCTCACTAGCTCGTAAAGCGCTCGTTTATCGTTTAATACGAGCGGGTAAAAACGCTTTTTATACTCTTGTGAATAAAGTAATTTGACATTGCTCTAATTCCTATAGCCCCCTACTGCCTAGTATAAGTGGATCTGTATGACCGTAGTAAACATGCGCAATCGGAGCTCACATGTTAAATTGGTCGTACTCATGGGTGACTTTGTAAGCCATTGGCTATATTTACGTAACTCTATTCTACGATACGTTTCGACATTGAGTTTTAAATGGTTTCTTTAAGTTAATTTACATTTGGATGAGATTTGTAATCATATTTCCTCGCGATAGTGAGGGGAAAAAAGTTGTATTACACTTGGCGGCAAAGTTTGTTCAACTCTCGTGCCTTGAGACCTTCGCAATGCTCAAGATTCCAGTTTTTGAACCACTCGCTACGCTCGTGGCTCAATTTTGGAATCTTTCGCTAGCTCAGGTCTCAATATTGGCACGACAGTTAAACAACAACTTTGCCCCCTTGTATAATAAATAACTATTTTACTTTTTAGTTCGGGCGAATTTTTGAAGGCGGTTTTATTTTTATTTTAAAATGTTTTCTTTTTTGCTTTTTAGTAGTGAAAAATCGTTATTTAGTATGTTCTAAATACTTGTAATTAGAACTGGATAACTTAAATATTCAAAGAATTATCCCATTACCAAGGAGATATACATTGTATCATCAGCAGGTATGAATAATTTCAAAGATTATAGGTAACAGCCTTAGCATGCCTATATTATTTAAAGAATCACTAACCGCTAACCAACATGTCATAAGTCATAACTACTAAGCAAACACTTGAATAGATCTCGAAAATCTATGACAGTTGTTATATTCAAAGAATTATGAGTTATACCTTTCGTCATCAGCTCACCAACATGAGACTATGACCACCTAAAGGCAAATACTCAAATAGCTTCCAAAATACATGAACTATGTTATATTTAAAGATTTATCCCCCAACTCCTAATCTCTAAGGAGTTGTACCTTTCATCATCAGCTCACCGACATGAAAGGATGATCACCTAAACGCAAATACTCGGATAGCTTCCAAAATACATGAAATGTGTTATATTTAAAGAATTGCCCCCCAACTCCTAATCTCTAAGGAGTTATACCTTTCATCATCAGCTCACCGACATGAAAGGATGACCACCTAAAGGGAAATACACAAATAGCTTCCAAAATACAAGAAATATGTTATACTTAAAGAATTGTCCCCCAACTCCTAATTGCTAAGGAGTTGTACCTTCCATCATCAGATACCAACTTAAGACGTTCATGACTAGACGCAAATACTTGATTAGTCTTCGAAAATAAATGAAAAATATCATGTGTGCCTACAACATTTGAAGAGTTCCCTCGATTTCTCCAGGATCCCTTCATCAGATCTGAATTCGGTGACAATGGGACCAACTAGAAGGTATACCCTTTCAAACAAAAAAAGAATTTTCCAAATCGGTCCACGCGTCTTTGAGTAATCGGGGAACATACATAAAAAAAAAAAAAAGATTTCGACGAATTGTAAACCTCCTCCTTTTTGAAGTCGGTTAATAAATAAATAAATAATACATGTGTATGCATTAATATTATCTCAATTAACTTTTTACCTATATACTTCCCACATACTCGTGCAAGCAAAAATGTACATAAATATAAATACACTATTGTATGTGAACACCCTTCCAGTGAGTAAATTATCGTCATATTATACTTTATTGGAGACGCATTATGTGCCCGCTCAAGAATGGTAATGGGCACTTTGGAAGCATCTTTGTCTACTCCTCCGGCATTATGTATATACCTGGGAAAGCTTTGCCATGAGAATCACTCAAGTGTTGCATTAGTTACGACGGGGGTAGTTCATTATTCGTATTAATATCATATATTTTTTAGTGACCACATCATAATTTTACAAAAATACAGTCATGTTGACCTTAACTCCCTTATTATACAGAGTGTTCCACGAGCCACTGAAAACCTTGAACGGGTGATTTAGTAGGCTATACTGAACAACTTTTAATATGGGGCCAATCACGAAATTTAAAAAAAAATTGTCTTTTTCATACATTTTGACCGATTGGTCACGACATTTTATATGAAAAAGGCAATTTTTTTTTGAGATTTCTGGGTTAGCTCCATAGTAAAAGTTATTCAGTTTAACCAAATCACCCCGTTCAAGGTTTTCAGTGGCTCGTGGAACACCCTGTACGTATACATTGTATAAAGTAGTTATAGGTACCTAGGAAACTGGCTAACAGATATCACCAAATACTTCTTCTGAATCTCTTTCATTGTTGTGTCACCAAGTTCATGCTATTTTATATGTTTTATAATCATTTATTGTCACACAATAGATACCTACATACTTGTACATATATAAATTACTAATTAAATCTGTTGAAATGACACAATACGAAGTCTTTGTAGCGTTGTCCAATCCGGTTCAGGATTCGGCAAACCAGACACTATACACTCCAGCCAAAAGTTACCACATAGGAGCTCACGTGCACCGGCGAGATAACAGCTAGTACACTCTAAAGCCATAGCGGGTTTTCTTACGAATGTAGGTACCTACATATTCCACCACATCGTAGACCGTGGAATCCTTTTCTAACCATCGTACGCTCGTATCATTGTTATTGCTATTTAATTACTTAATAGTATTTATATTTCTTAGTTTCGAGAAAACTAAAAAAATAATATTTGTATTAGTCGGAGGTTTGGAGAAATATTTGATGATGATGCAAAATTACGTATGTTGAAATTGCACTAAAAAAACCCAATTAATTAATCAAGTAGGTTAAGAGTAAATCTAAAGTCGCACAATGTAGGTACCTATCGAATTTCCTACCTGTATTCCCTAGATGAAAATGGAAATTCCGTACCGTCAACAACTCGAATTATCCATTAGGAGCCGAGGTAACAAGCTGTCTTCATGCAAATTTCTGAGCTGCCAAAACTCTGCTCTGACAGAACTTTCTGATTTATACCAATAAGGAGCTACCTCATACATATACCTACTCTTTTTCTGCAGATAAATTATATAACTACGATTTGAACAATATATTACTTATGGACAAAAATACAACAAAAAATAAGCAATCATATTTCCGCGTTTTAGTTTTTATCTGTATTCCTTTTTCGAAATATGACGCTTTAAATACTTGCATATTTAGCCTACGAATTGGAGCTAACTACATAACTATTTTAAAGCTAATTGGTTACTAAAACATAAGTAAGAAATTGGATTCAATCTTAATCTTATATTAAACAAGTATTAAATATACATGTATATCAAAAAAATAAATCGATTCTCCTTAATATTTTTGCACGATTGACATTTTGAGGTTATTTTCAATGTCAATAATCGTTCGTTCAAAAATCATAAACACCAGAAATGGCTGTTTAGGGGTTTCCAAAGTCAATTAAAAAAAGTTTAGAGATTATATCCACGGCATGCATAAAAGTGGTCTATACACAAGCACTGAAAATGGCGACTATCCTTTATTCTTGAACGCCGTGAGTGTGGCTGTTTACGGGTTTCCAACGTCAATTAAAAAAATTTTACTTTAGTCCCTAGAGATTAATAAAGAGTTTTAGTCCCGATATGCAGGGACTAAAATAACATTTTAAGAGCATGAGAAGTGAAAAGATTTTTTCCGGTTACCTTAGCTGAGTAGGCAGTGACCTTGCTGCCAGGCTGTAAAGTGAATACTGAAATTGCAGTAGCAGCCAAATAGGGTCATATACGTAGTCTAACAAACCACATTAAGCAGTAACAGTAAGAGCTAAAAATCGGCCAAGAGCATGTCGGGCCACGCTCAGTGTAGGTTTCCGTAGTTTTTCAAAAACTGCTCGGCCGATTATTAGTACGGTCAAATCGTACATTAAACTCGCAAAACATGTAGTAAAGCTGCATTTCTGGTATGTTATTTAGACACCATAGGGCAGTATAAATTCACATTTTGCAAGAAAAAAAAAGTGGTGCTAGCAGCGTTATACGTGAAAAACGGTGAAATTTACTGTCTATTTTTAGTTTTTGATTTTTATAAAAAAAGCCTTACGTTTTTTGACAATATGAATCAGGTAACGTTTAAAGATGAATGAATTTGTAACAAGATGAAATGGCATTCATTACCGTAGGTCTTATAGTTTCAGAGATTCGAGACTTCAAATAGTACCCCGTTTTGTAAACTAGATAAAATGTTGAGTTTTGCTAACGTTTTTGGTTTAATATCGCCTTACCTAATTATGCTACGAAAAACATGAAATAATTACATTATAGCGCAATTAATATTCTTTCATTTAAGGATAAAATCAGGTCAGTAAACTTTGTAATTGAAACTAAAAACGCGAAATTAAAAAAGCAGAAGGTTCGCTATCTAAGTTTTTCATACAAATGGCTAGTCGTGTTGCAAAGCTGCAATTTTTGTATATTAAATAGGCTCTATAGGGATGTACAAAAATGTATATTACAAGAAAAAAAAAGGATTTAGGTATAGGACGTAAAAAACTGAAAAAAAATCTTTCCTTTTTTCAGTTTTTGACGTTTAACTAAAAAACTATAACTTTTTGATACTAATTGCTATAAAACTATGAAAGAATATTAAATTTGAAAGGATTTGAGCTACCTTGCATTACCCTAAATTACATAGATTTAGAAATACGACATTTCAAAATGTGCCCTTCATTAAGTTAAGAAAATAAATGCATGTTTTGAAGCCTCGTATACCCCCAACTATAAGACTTACAGTAATTGTTATCGGCTCAATTTGTTCCAAATGTAATGCAGTTATTATCTACAATTACTTTTTTTTCTTAGCGCGAACGTTTTGCCAATATTTAGTGAATAGCTTTAACGTAACCTAAAATTTGTTTAAGTTTTGATAAAAGGGCACTTTATGAAATGTCGTATCTCAAAATATACATAACTTACGGTGATGCAACGTAGCTCAAATCCTTTCAAATTTAATGTTCTTTCTTAGTTTTATAGCAATCAATATCAAAAAGATAATAGATTTTAGGTTAAACGTCAAAAACTAAAAAAAGTGCGAATTTTTTTCCGTTTTTTACGTCCTATGCCCAAATTATTTTTTTGTTTTTCTTTTAATATGCATTTTCGTATATATCTATAAGGTTTTTATAATATACCAAAATTGCAGCTTTGCAACTCGACTTGCGATTTGTATGAAAAACTTAGATAGCGGGCCTCCTGCCTTTGGAATTTTGGGGTTTATACTTTCAACTACAAAGTTCGCTGACCTAATTTTACCCTTAAATTAAAGAATATTAAGTGCGCTATAATATTAGCCGTGTGGTGACGGCAGTAAGAATACATTTGTCACTACCCCAACTCCTCCTGCGGGTGTCGTAAGAGTCGACTAAGGGATTAAAGTGTCACTGACCATTCTACAAGATAGATGATGGGCAGCAGCGTCATCATAGTGGACACATTACTGCGATCGCCAATCCGCTTGCCCAGCGTGGCGATTATGGGCATTTACCTCCTAATGCGTCTATACGCATAGTTAATAGGAGAGGCCTACGTCCAGCAGTGGACTGACATAGGCTGATGATGTGAAGTGCGCTATAAGGTCATTATTGCATGTTTTTCGTAGCATAATTAGGTGAGGCGATGTAAAGTCGAAAACGTTAGCAAAACACAAAATTTTATC